>JAODXP020003816.1:0-36133 GCA_027497455.2 Sardinella longiceps
CCCCCGTCAGTGGCAGGCCCTTAGAATCATCCTCTAGCTCCGGAGAAAGTTTAAGCATAGCCCTGTTGCACAAGCCTTAAAACAACAACAGATTTTCCATGGAATGAAAGAATTTCGAACAGCATAGACAAAACCCGAACGTGAAGCACTTCAGATCTTACTTTTGGTTTTGAATAATGAGTTTCCATTGATTCAGTGTAAAGTGCTTGTTCGCTTCTGCGTTCGAGTTCGGTCTATGCTGTTCCAAATCATTTTGTTCCACTCACTAGCTAGTGCATCTGGCAGGCTCTTTCAACAGGGCTATGCTTGAAATCACCCTGGAGCACCTTACTACACCTTACTTATTTTCAAAGCAATACCAAAGATCATGGAATACATGAACACAGGGTCTAGTTATTTTTTGGCAAACACTACAGACGTTTTTTTTTTTTTTTTTTTTTACCCCTTTTCCTTTCATTAGAACAACATATCGTCTGACTTTAATATTGGAGGCTGTGATCGTTGTTCAATTTGAGGGTCACGCTGAGAAGAAGCCGGGGGGTTTCCTGCAAAGTCGTTAATGATATCAGTGCATTGTCTCGCGGCGCTTTACAGGCAGTACGGGAAGCATCCATGAGAAACAGGGCCAAGGAAAAACTCCCTTCGCTTTATAAATATAATAATTAATAATTTCTCATAGATGCCGGACAGAAAATCTACTGCTGGTCCCCTCTCTTACTGTTGGTCAGGTGGAAAGTTGGGCAGTTGAGGGGCATCCCATACCCAGAAGCTACTTCTGGGGAAGTTTTACCACCCAAGCCTTGTGCTAGTGCCTCATAGTGACGTAGGTGAAAAAGGTGAATTAAACCTTGTTTGAAGTAGCGTCAACTTAAACAAGGCTGCGTGCACCAGCTCAACACTAGACCTAAGTAGGTGATTTAGGAATACCTGATGAACTGTCGTAAAGTTAAGGCAGAACTAAAAGAATTTTAAGAAAGAAACTTCGATATGCATACGTCATCTGTTGAATTTTGTGTGAAATAACTGAATATCACATTTTTTTATAGTAGTAGGCCTACTGGAAATGCAGAAAATTGAAAAGGTGATTGAAATTATATTTTGAATCATAATGTTTGACCATTGCTTGTTGGAACAAATTGCCAGTCTCATTGTTCTGTCACAGCAGACTTGCGCCTGCGACTGAAATCAATCAATCATTCAATTAAGATGTATAAATGCATTTGGACATTGAGAGAAAGCTAATCTACCCCTTATGCTATACCTTTTCTGAAAGCTTACACCCACAGGGTGTCATATAAAGTGAATTGAGACAGCCCCCTGGGTGTCATCTTGGACTCCACTTCCAGACACACATCAAGAACACAACCAAATCTGCCTTTTCTCACCTCAAAAACATCTCAAGACAAGACTGATACCCTCATCCCTTCATTCATCACTTCCCGCCTGGACTACTGTAATGGAGTGCTGTATGGTCTGCCCAACAAGGCCCTGGACAGATTACAGTACGTCCAGAAATCAGCTGCCAGAGTCCTCCCCTGCACTCAAACAGCTTCACTGGCTCCCAGTTAAATCTCGCATTTCATACAAAGTCCTGCTTCTCACCTACAAATCCGTCCAGTCCCTTCATCCCACAATACCTCTCTGACCTTCTGACCTCCTAGTCCAAGTCTAGGTCTCTACGGTCCTCTGCCAAGGACCTGTTCCTGTACCAGACTATGAACCTTAGGGGATAGAGCCTTTTGTGTTACTAACCTCACTCTCTGCAACAGTTTTCCACCCTACATACGCCATGCCCCCACACTGACGTCTTTCAAAAAGCACCTCAAAACACACTTGTTCACTGAAGCATTCAGTCCCTAACTGATCCCCCCCCTCTTCCCCCTATTGTAAAGCGACCTTGGATACCTTGAAAGGCGCAATATAAAACAAAGCCATTTTTATTATTATTGTAAAACAATAGCTTTGTGGTTTTTCTATTTTTTTTCCACTCTGTAATTATTGAATTATTGGCACAAGGCAACACTCTGGAATGAGGTAAAAATTTTGCACAAATGAATGAATAAATCTTTTGTTTGACCTTTTACAGTGCACTGTTTCTCTGTTTGCAACGAAATGCTGTCATTTTAAAATACAGCAAAGGACTGTGAAAAATACAGTATGTTGTCGGTGACCCTGCTTCCATTAAAAAATACTGTACATTTGCAGTGACAAGTTAGTTTTAAAGTGTTGCAATAGTACGATAGTTATCTCCTAGGTTTAACGTATGTTTGATTGCTCACTCAGTCACCAAACCTGCTGCACATTTGGAAGTGTGACTCAAAGCAGTGAGTCATGGTATCTTGTCTTCTTTAGACGGATGAATGTAGAAAAACTAGTCCATATTTCCAAATGTGGAGTATCAGATGAACAAATGAACAGTACTACAATGTTGTAGATTATAGTAAGGTGCTTGAGGCGTCAAACATACCAATTCAAGCTAACACAAATAGTGTGACATAGAAGGTACGGCTCACCTTTAATGTTGGGCAAGTAATTATGTACTGTATTATATTTCAAGATTATTGTGATTATTAACATGCCAACACTAAGGCTGTGGCATTCTGTGAAATGCATTGTGCAGCAATACCTTTATGTCACCGTGAGGTTTTTGCATGTGTTATGCTTTTGAACACATGACAGAGGGTCTGCTCGCACAGACTTTTTCATCTTGACCCGTGTTATCTGCTTGCATTTGATGTCTGGCAGCACAACCAATCACCATCTGTCAGGGCCGTTTCAAGGTACTAAGGGGGCCCCAAGCAAACAGGACATAGGGGCCCTTAGGGGCCCCAGGCAATTGCCTGGTTTGCCTGTCCTGTTGCGACAGCCCTGCCATCTGTGGACAATAAAGATGAAGTTGAGTTGAGCTGAGTTGCGTACCTGTGCTAGCGGGTGCAGCGGTCAGTGCTGCAGTGGCCGCGGCCGTCGGGATGTCCACATGTGCCAGTGGCGAGGTGCCTACGGAGTTGACAGCACTGACGTTGCAGGAGCAAGCTTGGGCTGGCACGGGTAAGCGGCAGGAGAGACGGGAAGCGGGCAGAGCCCCATTGCATTCCTCCGGAGCACACGGAGAACCACTCTCTCTCTGCCTGCAGCACACCGTGTAACTCACAACCTGGCCGTTGGCCTGTCTACCTGGAAGGGGCTGAGAGAGAGAGAAAGAGAGAGAGAGAGAGAGAGAGAGAGAGAGAGAGAGAGAGAGAGAGAGAGAGAGAGAGAGAGACAGAGAGGCAGAGAGGGAGAGAGAGACAGAGAGAGACTTGTTAGACACCTTCACTGAACGGTCTTTGGTATTCTTTGCCCTCAACAGTGCCTTCCAGGCAGCGCTACCTTCAATGCGTTACTCTGTTCAGGATTAGGATGAGGTTTGAGGGGGTAAGGGTTAGGAATAGGGTTGAGGTTGTGCCTTTTAGGCTGTGCTGCCTGGAAGGTGCCGCTGGGGGCAAAAAACACCATTGAGCTCACTGAGCCCAAAAATGCAGAAGAGAAATAGAGAAGACAGCACCAGGGGAAGGCCAGACAACCAACCCTGTCAATACACAGCCACACTTGTGCCACAAACCACAAATTAACACCCCCGCAAACACACATTAACACACCCGCAACCACACATTAACACACCCGCAACCGCACATTAACAGCCACACACTGATTGATGTGTGCACTGCCTGGCACTGGCTACTCTCTGCGTCTCCTCACTACTGTCAATCTCCCCTCACATGCTACTCTCTGTCTCTGCATTGTGAATGGACATGTCACCACGGATGGGTAGTGATGGAATTTCCTTTTGACATCAAAGATGGAATTACCTTTTGACATCAAAGAAATCACCACGAAACTATGCCGTTTGTTGATTACACTTATCAATTTGTTTGAGATAGTTGGATGCAGTTAGTAAATTAACAATAATTGATTTAAAATGCCAGGAAGCTGGCATGGGTACACAAAATTGTTCCAAGGCTGTATGTAGTTACATGTGGATTGCTATGTTGGCAATTAGGTGAGTCATGTTGCTTGTTATGTTGGTTACAAGGCTGTCAATATAGAGAGATGCTTGGACACTGCCCAACAAACAGCTCCTCCCTAGCACATAAAGAACATATTCATTGTTCTGATACAGAATGTGAGCAAGCCAGTGTGAGAACACTATTGTACGTTTAGACCATGAGCGATAAATGTCCAAGAGTTACCGAAGAGTCTCAAGAAACATCGCTTGGCATTGCAACAAAAGCTGGCTATGACATTAGCCATTTGAACGTTCAATCCTGCTTCTCTACAAGAGCCACACCAGGAAATTTGTTACGTTCTCAAAGTAGGCCACTTGGGATCAGAGGCAGGGGGGTGGGGGCCAGGAACCGGAGGATATCAGAGTCTTTTTCATGTCTATTTTTAGTAGGCTACTGCCTTTCTTATAATACATGACAATACATGTAAACCTGCCACTGCAGTTGTTATAACAAAGTTGTCATGCCTATGAATCAATGCAAACAGTCAGACAGTTGCAGGGGTGTGCCAGAGACACTGTTAGGATGTTGAGACATCAGGGGATTTGTGGGGCTTTAGGGCGGTTGTAACCCAAATGTGTCGACACCCTTTTCCTGCCCCCACACATCTCAACCCACAGTGTCAGCGCTGTGCTTCCTTATGAAGATGGTACATGGCAGGGGCGGTCCTACCCTATTTGGTGCCCTGGGCGAACACCTTTTCGGCGCTCGCGTGCGCAATAATAATAATAATAAAAAACTTCGGAGTGCCCATGATGCCCGCACCCGACGATGCCGCCCTGGGCAACTGCCCATATCGCCAATGCCAGAAGCCGCTCCTGGTACATGGTGATGGATGGCAAACGTCTGGCATTGGGATAACACTAGGTCTTGCCAGAGGAACAGCTTCTGCTTACAAGAGATAGCAAGACAGGATGTGGTGACATTTGAGGTCACATAGCTAAAACAGACTTTCTACATAAGATTTGTTAATTAACATTTGAACAGGGCTAGATTCTAACATTTCTACAGCAGTACTACATACCTTCCACATCAGGGTTATGATATCAGACTCCACAAATCTCCAGACCTGTGGGGCGGCAGATGGGACTATAGAGGGGGGGTGGGGGGGGGGGGGGGCATGAAGGATGGGTGTAAGAAAGGAGGAGAGAGGGAAAAACAAGAAAGAATGGGAAAAAGAGAAGGGAGGGAAGGGAGGGAGGGAGGGAAGAAGAGGGTGTGAAACTGTAAAATAACCTTTCCCAAAATAACTTCCAAAGCCACCTCTCTCACACACACACACACACACACACACACAAACTCACAGTGAGCTCCAACCTTCATGGAGTTACAAAAAGACAGTTAGATGAGTAAATATGCTTTACACCTGCAGATATACTGCACACACACCTGACCTGGGGCCACCCCCGTGGTGCCCGTCCTGGTGACAGGATCTTCAGCTCTACTCGACACACACCCACATCCTGAAAGTGTGGCGCTGCCAACACACTTCTAAGTGAGACTGAGTCACTAACTGTTGATTAAAATTTCGTATATCCAAATAGGGCTGTGTCTTCCTTTATACCTAGGAGCATTCAAGTGCTTAACAAGTTGAATGTAAACAGGTTATTGTTGCCATCATAAAGTATGCACTTTCCTATGTATGTACTCAGTACTGTATGAGCATGTATGAGTGCATGTACTGTATGTACAGTATGTATGTATGTATGTATGTATGCGTGTGAGGGCATGCATGAGTGGGTTTGCACATGTGGGCGTGTGTGTGTGTGTGTGTGTGTGTGTGTGTGTGTGTGTGTGTGTGTGTGTGTGTGTTTGAACTCACCCACATGTCCATGTCTAATTGTTGTTTTGCTATCTATTTCTTTGCTCCTAATCGCAAGACAAATTCCCTTTGGGGCAATAAAGGTTTCATTCATTCATATGGTGCCAATGACAGTGATGGATGGATAATGCATATCTGCCTGAACAGGCCAAAGACAGGCCTGAGTCTCATAGCAAAGCCAAGTTCAAAGCTTAAATGGTTGTGTATTGCACATACATTTCTTTTGAAGCATCACCTAATCACCTATAGCTGTTTACTATCTTCTTGAGATGATCTATGTTGTGTACCGTGGGCTATGACTACACGTTGTGTCAGGAAAGTGTTCATTACACTGATTCTGTGGTATCTATTTCCTCGAATGCCTTTACTTACTGAAAATAAAGCATGTTACTCAACACTTAAAAACTGGGAATAAAAAAGTAAGTGTCATACTCGTGCCGAAGAGAGAAGAGTGTTTAGTAGCTCCTCTCTCCTTATTAATACTAGTGTCCTGACCAGCAGTACCTGTGCTTGGATGCACTCCCTCACCCTCCTTCATTCATACAAGTGTCCTGGCAAGCAGCACCTGTGAATGCAGTCCCCCCTCTCTTTATTCATGCTAGTGTCCTGCCCAGCACCTGTGCTTGAATGCACTCCCTCACCCTCTCTTTATTCATACTTGTCCAGGCCAGCAACATCTATGCTTGAATGCACTCCCTCACTTTCTCCTTATTCAGGCTGGGAAGTGTTACAGGAGTATCAAAGTCAGAACTGAGAGATTGAGGAAAAGTTTCTATCCTCAAGCCATTTGGACGTTGAATGACGACCACAAAGCATAGCCCAGTAGCTATTCTTGTATATACTTAAATATTTTTTTTTTATATATATAACAATTGCTATTTAATATTTTTGTTTTACATCACTGTATGACCAGCACTCTCCCCAGAACGGCTAGGAAGCACAGTCCTACGAAGGGTCCTGCCTTAACTTTTGGACACACTCAAAGACTACAGTAGCCTACACACATACTGTACAACAGGTACACTGACTCTTGTGTCAGGCCTAAATGACGAAACACACACACACACGTTACACATATTATTATTATTATTATTATTATTATATTACATATATTCAGAGATGTATAGTAACGAAGTAGAACTACTTAAGTAGCCTACTTACTGTAAGTACTAAAATTCAGTATCTGTACTTTACTGGAGTATTATTTTTTTCTCCTACTGTCACTTTTACTTCACTATATATTTTCGATGAGTTTAATACTTCTACTCCGATACATTTTTGATTTCCTGAATTGTTACTTGTTACTTTTACAAAAAAAAAAAAAAAACGTTACAAATCAAACCACATCCAATGGTATTAATGCCAGACCAGTAAATGGCTATGTCACCAAGTTTTCATTATCATTAATGGCCAATTCAAGCGATCAAGTTTTCCTTTGTTTGCCAAAAATACTATCAAATTAGGTGCCTACTCTGCCTCAGTTCAGCCAAATAAATGTAAAACAATATGATATTCAAACTTTTGACTGCTTTCGGTAATATACACAGTACTTCTACTTTTACTTTCAGTACATGAGTAGCATTTTTAAGAATACTTCTACTTGCAATACTTAAGCACAACACATTTTGAGTACTTTAGTACTTCCACTTAAGTATGGTGTAAAGAACACTTCTACTTCTACTCAAGTCACTTTTTTTAACTTCTACTCCACTTCTCTACTCTATATATACATGTATTATTATTAGTAGTAGTAGTAGTAGTCGTAGTAGCAGTATTAGTATTGTTAGTATAATTATTATTGTAAGTGAAAAAGAAAACTGAACAGAAGTTGTTATGTTCACTGCATGTTGCAAAGAAACTCGTTTCTACATTTGAGGCGTGAAGAGTGTGAAAATACTGTGAAGCGTGCAAATACCAACTACTGATATCAGTGTGTATCTGTGTACTTCCTGCACGTAGAACTCAAGGTTTTTTCCACCAAAAATGGACATTATCTACTTCCGAGGGTTTCTGAATCGTGAGCATAAAACATTTTTCACAGACTTTAGATTCAAAAGCCTCTAAAACCATTTTCCGAAAGGCAAGGCAAGGCAAGGCAAGGCAAGGCAAGGCAAGGCAAGGCAAGGCAAGGCAGTTTATTTATATAGTGCATTTCATACATAGCGGCAACTCAATGTGCTTCAGCGATTAAAATGAAACAAGTACAGTACAAACAAATCAGGCCAAATCAACAAGGTTTGAGTTGGAGTGACAATACAGTTTATCAATATAGTTAATATATAGTTAATTTAAAGAAATATATATATATTTCTTTAAATTAACTGAAATGCCAGTTAGAGGCTTTTGCATCTGAACTATTCTTTTGTCTTTATCTCAAAAACAGACGCAAGGGCCAGGGGAGCTTATGTCGCAATCAGGACTGGGTCTTCTGCTGGATTGTGCAAAGCTTTGTATGAACACACACCCTGACACGGCCCTTCCTCTTTGGACCTCTGGAGTCTGCAGCTATGGCTCATTCTGTGCTAAATCAACACATTTTAGAGCCATTCTGTGCCAAATCAACAGATTTTAGACCATAAAATCCTTCATGTGTGAAGAATCTTGCGGCACCCATCTCCGTTTTCCTAACCCAGGGCAGGGGTCGAGGGCAGGGAGACACAGGGCAGTATGACTACAGCAGGGGGGTTGGTCCTCTGGTAGTCCAATGTGTTAACTTTTTACCCACTTCATCTACTCATGACTTCCCAATCGAGAGTGGGACACACTACCACAATGCCAACTTTGTGAATGCCTCTCAGTAATGCTGGGAACAGTTTGGGGGTTAGGCATGTTGCTCTAGGACACCTCAACATACTCAATGGAGATATGGAGATATGGACTCATTACTTTTGAACGATTCAAGCTAGATCTATGTGTGTGTGTGTGTGTGTGTGTGCATGCGTATGGATTTTCCTGAGTGTCACGGGCATGCTGACATGTGTATGTCCTTGATAGGGCTAGATCATCTCTGAAGACCATCTGTGACTGTCAAGAGTTGGTTAACCCAGATAAAAAGCCATATCATATGAAACTATCATGCCACCCTCTCTCTCTCTCTCTCTCTCTCTCTCTCTCTCTCTCTCTCTCTCTCTCTCTCTCTTTTCCTCAGATAAACCATCATCCGCCTTCACCGGGGTTTTCTCAAAGCTGTGTGACCAAGCTTTTGTGTGTGCGTGTGTGTGTGTTGGTTAAGCTGTGTGTGTGTGTGTGTGTGTGTGTGTGTATGTGTGTGCGTGCATGTTTGTGTGTGTGTGTGTGTATGCGCTTGTGTATGCATGTGTGTGTGTGTTTGTGCGTGTGTGTGTGGTGTGTGTGTATGTGTAGGCCTGTGTGTGTGTGTGTGTGTGTGTGTGTGTGTGTGTAGGCCTATGTGTGTGTGTGTGTGTGTGTGTGTGTGTGTGTGTGTGTGTGTGTGCATGTGTGTGTGTGTGTGCGTATGTGTGCGTATGTGCATGTGTGTGTGTGTGTGTGTGTTGCTCTGGTATTTGGTAGCATACATCAGGGCACATTATCTGGCACCCTTCTTTCAGATATGATCTGGCCAATTTGAACTTTAGAAACATTCTTATTGCACTAATCGTGTCTCTCTCATACCCGTACATGTTTTGTCCAAGAACTGGCTCAAAGCTTTCACTTGGTCTGCTTGCCATGTTGTGCTTTGTCTTAGGGGGGACATAGAATGAAACTAGAAAAGAGCTCAGAGAGCGCAGACCTCCACCAAGATAATGTGGTCACAGATGGTGTTCTGGGTCACCGATCGCCACCAATCAATCGAATCAGTCCTTACTTGTCCCAATAAACACGTTGTCCAAAACTTTCATCCAAATCCATGTAGTACTTTTCGAGTTATCTGCGTTACACCCATGACATATCCATGATTAATTACTGAACTTAACGCCGGCGCGAAGTTCATTTTCTGCGCTGTGAAAATAGCACAATACTGCCGGCACGCCCCCAAAAACCATATGCGCCATGCGTCAAACAACATTTGACATTGCATCGTCAAAATAGGGCCCTTAGAGTTGTTGTCAGACACAGACACACACATACAGACACCGGATAAACATGACCTCCTTGGTGGAGGCAACAACAAGCCTTGTACTTCTAGCATAACATCCAAGAGGGGTTTGCCCTAATATCCAAACAGTCAGTGCTTTCGTCATAGCTACTGATACCCTAGCCCATCACAACCTGATAATGACCACCCACAACTTGGCCCCGTTTGGTCTCAGGGACCAAAAAACACAGAAAAGCTTCTGGCGAAATGGTGTCATGTACATAGAACATTAAGGTGCAGGAAATGCATACCGTTACAGGTTAAATAACTCCTAGTTTCCAGACACATACTAAAAGATCCTGGGGCTTGATGTCTTTCTACTGGCAAATATCACCCGTAACATATTGTATGGCACACACACACACACACACACACACACACACACACACACACACACACACACACACACACACACACACACTGTTGCTGCCCCCTACCCTGAATAATGACCATAAGACTGGGGATCCATGAACTTGGCCTTGAGGCTTAGACTGTGTGGCTATATTTATTATTATCTTTTTATTTTTCAGTATCAACTGACTGTCTGTTTGTGTTGTGTGTTTCTGTTTTTATGTTTCTAAGTGCAGGTCTGACATGTATGCATGTGTGTGTGTGTGTGTGTGTGTGTGTGTGTGTGTGTGTGTGTGTGTGCGCATTAATGTTTCACGTCATTGTGTCATGCATTACTCTCCCTCAGACATCTCTCAAGGTTGGCTATGTTTGTGTGTGTGTATTTATTGTAAGTGCATGGTTGTGTGTGTGTGTGTGTGTGCGCATTAATGTTTCACGTCATTGTGTCATGCATTACTCTCCCTCAGACATCTCTCAAGGTTGGCTATGTTTGTGTGTGTGTATTTATTGTAAGTGCATGGTTGTGTGTGTGTGTGTGTGTGTGTGTGTGTGTGTGTGTGTGTGTGTGTGTGTGTGTGTGTGTGTGTGTGTGTGTGTGTATGTGTGTCTGGGACTGGGTGTGTGCGTGTATGTGTGTTTACACATGCATCTCTTACCAGATTCTGTGGTGATGTTGATCAAGGTGGAACTCCAGTCACTCCAGGGTCCACGGCCCACGATAAGTCGATAGCGTAGCCGGACCCTGACTTGGGTCCATGGTGGCAGATCACACACTTCCATTGAATACGCCGATACATTTTGCTCTTCAACCAGCACCTGAAGGACAGCAAAAGAGAGAGGGAGAGAGAGAGAGAGAGAGAGGGAGGCAGGCAATAAAGAAAAAAGTGGGTTTTTTTAACACTCAGAGGTACAATGTGTAACGTTTTTATTGTTCAATATCAAAATCTGTTTTACCTGTTGGCAAGCTTGTCTTTTTTCATTACTATTAACCACCACTATTAATTTCATGAGTCCCTATTGGCTTGAAATTTGGCATTTGCATGTACATTAACTGGGGTAGACTCCATATACTGTACAGCCTCCATCTGGGAATACGAAAGCTCAACACGGTCATATCGTTTGCGTTTTCGCACTCATATTTTGCACGTGCAACTAATTGCTGTCGTTGTTTCCCTGTGTCGGCAGGTTTGAAAGAAGACAAATTGAAGACTATGTTTGTTCAAAATTCAAAAAATCAGAACCGAAATCTTGTACCTCATTCAAAAAGAGAATAAGGATACTGAAAAGACAATAGACCGGCATCCGCATGCAGGCTACCGTAGCTGTAATATGTACTGCGCTTTGCATTGCGCTTAATTTCTACTAAGAGAAACTCTAAGGCTACACATTGTGGCTTTAATAATGCTGTTATGTTGACATTCTGCCTTAGGCCTTTGTCAAGGGATCATTTTAACCAACATTTGATTCATGATATTTTAATTTTCATTTCATTTCATATTTATTATACAGGATTACAAGTATTAAAAGTAACAGAGTTACAGTTTAAGAAGGGCCTGACTCAGTGAGAAGCTGACTTTCAGCAGGTTCCTGTTCTGCAGCACAACTAGTAACAAGGACAAGGCACATCACACATCGCATTTACATACAGCACAAAGCAAAACCAACATCTTATATCTTTATGTTGTAACAATATAATCTCTAGACTGGATAAATGTTAATTGGGTGTGTCCAGTAGTCTATTTACGAATCCATCTATGTAGGTAATCACCCAATCACCCACCCCAAAAATACATTCAACTTACATACAGTGTATGCATATAAATGTTATCACAGAAAACATCCAGACCAGTGAGAGCCCAGCCTATTACATGTGTCCGCTGGATGGAGAGCTTTATCCCCAGAGCCACATACCTCGTCAGGTTTGCGCAGCTCGATCTGAAAGTGCAGAAGTCTCTCCCTCAGCACGTCCGATCCTGAAATAGCGAATGACTTCGGCCGCTCCCAGTGGAGCTTTAGACATGAAGGCCTTTCAGCAACCCCCAGCAGTTTAGTGAAGACGGGGGGATAGAGCTTCACTGGGGAGAGACAGGGACACATTAGCACATTAGCCTTCTCATAATGTTGCATTTCTGTGATGGAATGACTCATACTCAAGAGCTCGATGTATGAGAGAAGAGCATCAGGATTTTTGTATTGCAAGTTTCCCGAAATAATTTGTACGTCCAGGTAGATGAGACTGTATTTTCTAAGGTGAAGTTGACTTTTTCGTAGAATTGCCCAATATTCATATCCCTCCATCGTTCCATCTTAATTCTTCTCCTCTTCCGCTTCTCTAATTCTTGCACCTCTTTGTCTTTCTCTGTCCAGCATTCTAATCCACACCAAATCCTTACCAATCTATTTTGCGGTGTTTTGTCAATAATTGAACACCTTCTCAAAGGCAGAGAATTGGCCTAGCGTTTTGAGGATGTGATACGGAGTTATGGTGTTCAAGTTTATGTGTAAGCAGTTGAACAAAGATCTAATGGGGATGCCTGGTGCTTAGGGTGTCTCACATGGCTGTGCAGCAATAACAATCAGCCTCTAAAACACATCAGGCCCCAAGCACATCACAACAGCATCCCTATTCAATATGATGACTCTCAACATCTGATTTGGGATTACACTTTAATCATAATTTCATTTCATTTCATTTCATTTCATCAATTAATCATTTTTGCAAGTGCGTGTCCGTGTGTGTTTGTTTTGTTTGTGTGAGTGTGTGTGAACGTGACTGTGTGTCTGTGTACTATGTGTGTGTGTGTGTGTGTGTTGTGTGTGTGTGTGTGTGTGTGTCTGTGTACTATGTGTGTGTGTGTGTGTGCTGTGTGTGTCTATATGTGTGTGCGTGCGTGCTGTGTGTGTGTGTGTGTGTGTGTGTGTGTGTGTGTGCGTGCATACCAACCTTCTGTGAGGCCAAGAACGCTGTAAATGCAAGAGCTGGTCACTGAGCCTCCGCTGTGTGCCGTCACCTCCATGCTGTAATTGTGCATGACTGTGTTGATGGGGACGGAGCAGTGAGTCTGTGTGGTGTTACAGGTGCCCACTAGCCTCCCAACAGACTCCCCTAGGCAGCGAACACTGCAACACACAGCACAACACAACACTGTGTTTCTCAAAGTCCAGAATGCTTCCTAGGTAGCATGCTCGCCTTAGAAGTCGTACACTTCAAAAACGAGGTTCCATCAGTGCATCCTTGAAAAATCTATGAACAAAAGCCTCTGTCCTTGTTAGAATTTAGATGGATGCTTGACATAGCAGCAAATTCTGAGGATCTTATGCCTACTGACAGCACTTTTTAACGTTAAGCTCAATTCAGACCGAAGATCCGCGACGAGATGAGGCGGTTTTAGAGAGTAGTTGCAGTGGTGTGAATCAATAATTGCTGGTTGTTGCAAGCAGTTGGAAGCCGTCGCAAAATATTTAACATGTCAAATCACAGTTTCAGAGTTTTAGCACGTTTCAGGTTTTTCGAACGTCGCAGCCCGTCTCGTCGCAGATCTTTGGTCTGTAGGTATCTTAAAACAACAGGGCTACAGGAGAGAGGGTTGAAGCAGAGCTTCAGTATTCCATGATCTTTGGCTACAGGTTGATTCAGTCCGGATAACCCCTTTAACATCAAATACTCCCAGAAAAACAAACCTATCAATTCCCTTGATCTAAATGTGTTTCAATTTTTTCTCTGTGAACCATAAAAATACTGGATGGCAAAATTCCTAGCAAGAAGAATCTGCCAAAATCTCTGACTGGTTAGCGCTGTCATTCCTTGAGGGCGTTCATTACAACACTTTTTGCAACCACATGATCACAGAACACGAGTGCCCATAAAAATAGCTGTCGTCTGTCAATAGTTTGTGTTGCCAAGTACTGTTGCTGCCAAAGGCAACAATTCAGGATGAAACCAGACTGTCAGTTTTAGCCACATCTTCATTTTTGATCTGTGCCAAAACGGTGGCACAAAATGCTGTGCCAGTGCAACACATGCCAACTGGCCTAGCTGGCATGGCATACGTAAATCCTCACAACCCTAACGCTTCTAACCGCTGAGTTGGTATCCTGGGCTTTTCAGCTCAATGGTTAGAAAGTTCGACTCCCATGCTGTGGGTTAGTTGTAGTTGATGGGGTGAGGTTCGAGACCCCGAAAACAGTGCGAACATACAGCACAATATACTGTAAACAAGTGTGTGTGTGTGTGTGTGTGTGTGTGTGTGTGTGTGTGTGTGTGTGTGTGTGTGTAGTTGTAGTATATGTTAAATACAGTATACTGTATAAATAATATCTTACATTTTGACAGTGAGAACATAGCTGACGTTGTATAAGCTGTTGGCTAGTGGCTCCCAGTAGCAAGTGACATTCTTGTGTTCCAGAAACGTACAGTTGCGAATAATGGGCTCCCTCTGGAACACTGCAGTACAGTCTGGGAGGAAGATAAGATTATTTTACATTAGATTAGATTAGATTATATAGGCCACTTTATTTATCATTACACATACAGTACATGTAACACAGTGGCGAATAGTGAGGTCCATCAGGAAGTCTACACTACAGTCTGGGAGGAAGAGAGGGATGAAGAGGAGAAAAGAGGAAGGAGAAGAAAGGAGAAGGAATGATGAGAGGATGAGAGACAATGACAGAGGATATAAGAGAGAGTAAGAACAGGAGAGAGGAAATGATGGGAGAAAGGAGAAGAAGAGAAGAGAAGGAGTGAAGGAAAGAGTGGACAATGGAAAGGAGGGGAACTAAGGAGAAAACAAATAAAATTATTAAATAGAGAGCAGAGAAACAGGTTTGTGCGCCATATCAATGTTCTTAAGAATGCACTGTAAAAAAAAAAACACTTGACCTCCAGTAGGCTATCACAAGTTACTATCCCTTGGTGGATTTGTTGTTCTTACTAGAGACACAAAATGTTAGCCTCAAAGCATAATTGCCTCATTTTTTGTCATTGTTTGGCCAAATTGAGATGTTGCATAACTTTACTCTCCTGTGTATTCTTCCTATCTCATTGGCCAATCACAACACTTGAAAAAACAACAAAAACACTCTCTGCATAAGTCATTCATTTGTCTCAGCACAAGCTGCAAGTGTGTAAGTGTATATGTTTGTGTGTGTGTGTGTGTGTGTGCGTGCGTGTGTGTGTGTGTGTGTGGGTGGGTGGGTGGGTGGGGTGAAGTGAGTAAGCCATTCTGCTTCCTGTAGATCCCAACATTTGGCCAAAGTTGAAGCCACACCATTGTTATGTTTTTTTTCTAGTTTCCCAAAAACACTGATATATGACTTGGGCAACTATGCAATGAGGATAACGATGAGTAAAATGCCTAACTTGTATCAACAAGGTCTACAACTTGGCATACGAAAGTGAGCTTCAGACCGGAGTAAGCAGTTACTTTCTGTTCCTTTCAACCATGGGAAGCGAGTGAGTATTGAGTGTGTTTCTACCAGGAACAAAGAGGTGTTAGTGTGTTGCCTCTGGAATTATAGTTAATTAGGACTGATGTTATCAGAATGATAATTAGCCTGGCATCTTGGTTTCTAGGCCAAATTATAATGATTTTCTGTTCAATTTGGATTTGCAACATGTACGCAAAATGTAACGTGATGACCAAAATTTGCATTGTAAGGGTAACTGAGAAGCCCATTCTCAAAATATAAAAAAGACTTTTGAACCTTAACCATTATCTAATACATTCTTGAGCCCATGTGAACTTGCTCACACAAGATGTCTCAGTCAAAGGAGTCGCACAAAGTAAGATTACAGTATGTTCACTTGTGTTCCTGTATCTCCCCTCCTTTGAAATGGAAGTTTAATCTGCTTAGTTTATGCTGAATTTATGCCTCACTTCTAAGTGTGGCTTCCTGTTTGGAAAGTATTTGGTGAACATCATATGAATTACTTCTCTGTGTAAAGAGAATGCAATATAATAAACGTTGAGAGGTGCCCCAACAGTCTGCAATCCAATCTGCAGAACAAACCTTGATGAGACTTTTTGATGTTTCACTTATGTTCACAATCAACTTGAGACAGATCAATGATTACTTCAAGATCTCAATCTATCAAGGCCAGCGTGTTGCTATTGTATGTTAAATATATTTCCCAACCAAGACTACAATGTTGTGGACAGTTGTCTGATTGTCTATTCACTGTTTGTGACAGAATAAACTGTACAAAACTGTACAAAAGCATGTACAAAAGCAAATAAAGTAATGGCTGTAAAATATATATTTTAAAGATTACATTTCTGTAAAGATTAATATCCAATCAAATGGACTGGAGATGTGGCATTCTGTGAGATACATAAGTAGATGACAGAAGAATTGCTTGTAAGATGAACTTTCCATTCATAGTCCACTTAAGTCTGTTTTTCCAAGGCAATCGGTTTCCTAGGATTTTTGCTAAGGTCTACTTATTTGGTTTTACCGTGTGGGAACTATGACAACAGGAGGTACAATCTTGCTCTTTAGAGTGGAAGCACATCCATATCAATGCTCTTTAGAATGGAAGCAATGACAACAACAAGCAGCCTTGTGGACCTACCTCACACGGCAATAGTATCAAACCATTTAGATTTGTTCTTATTGTGTGTGTGTGTGTGTGTGTGTGTGTGTGTGTGTGTGTGTGTGTGTGTGTGTGTGTGTGTATAGGCCTACTGTATGTGTGTGGACTTGAGGTCCATCTACTCCAGTGTTCTGTGCATGAGATGAGTGTGTGTGTGTGTGTGTGTGTGTGTGTGTGTGTGTGTGTGTGTGTGTGTGTGTGTGTGTGTGTGTGTGTGTGTTGTCTCTTACTAGGCTCTGTGGTAGTGTCAGGCATGAGCTCCATCCACACCAGTATTCTGTGCCAGAGATGAGTGAGTGAGTGAGTGAGTGAGTGAGAGTGTGTGTGTGTGTGTGTGTGTGTGTGTGTGTGTGTGTGTGTGTGTGTGTGTGTGTGTGTGTGTGTGTGTGTGTGTGTGTGTGTGTGTGTGTGCGTGTGTTTAGACATGCCCTTCTTACCAGGCTCTGTGGTCAGGGGCGCCGATGGGGGGGAAAGGTTAGGACGATTCTAAGGGCCCAGCACTGACCAGGGGCCCTTTCAGGGCTGTTATTATTACTTTAACAAAATTGGCTTGAGTAGGTTTTTGAAATTATATATTTGATTTTATTTGTTCAATTAAACAAATTAAATATTGTTGTGATATTTTATAATATTTTCCAAGAATTATCTTGTATATAGTCGTTTCACCCCTCTCCCTTTTTACCGAATGGTATGGTCTGAATCTTTCAGCAGCACGCATCTGTAAATGTTTTTATTCCGGCAAACGCAGCTTAGCTGCAAGGTGTCCAAATTCAATTGCTACTGTAGTTGAGCTGCTTGGGCATTGTTTGCCAACTGTGGAAACAAGGTGCTGAATTGGACTGATGGTGGTGGTGAACATGAAGCCTTGTTGCCCCAAACACAAAAGGACAAACAGCAGAAATCGAAGCGCGAACGGCACACAATTTCAAAATGCGATGCGATCTCGCGGTGGATGCGCATATGTCCAAATTCAGAGTAGTCTACGTCTCGGTTTAATAACTTGGAGAGTTATTCTCTCACAAAAACTGTACAGATATCATTTTAAACTACTTTACCAGAGCTACGCAACTGTTGTGGAGATAAACGGTGTACAAATGAATTCATTGTGTATACTATGGAAACCGTTTTACATCCCAACTAACCACTTGTGATCATGAGGAAGGCAGTCAAATAGGCTACCTACATTTCAAAAACAGTGGAAGCCATAAGCCTATCTTTTTGCCACTGTTAATAACACCACTTCACCAATCACAGTTGATTTGTAGTCTCAAACTGAAGATGTAGCCTATTTGTAAACAGAGAATTGAAATGTTTGTCAAAGAATCCCCTGTGCTATTTAGGCTACTCCTGCAGATTAGGAAGCACAACTTTGTCTAGGCTATGCCTTTCAAGGATTAAGACTTATTTTCAACAAAACAATTTACAATAAAAAAATAATCAACATAGCAAATTGAGAAGCCAGCCTGCCCTCCTCCCCTCTCTCCCATTATGGTCAGGCTACTGTCCGATTAGCTACAATAGGAAAAGACTGTGTGAATCACATCAAACTTTTGTTAACTATAAATGCCTCATCTTACAGAGGTGTGCAGTGAAACAATAGGCCCAAGTCTCAAATTTTTAAATTGACTGCAAGTTGGGCTCAATTGTAAAAAAAAAAAAAAAAGATTCCTGACTGACTACTAACTAACTAACTTGGATAAAAACATCTGCTAAATGCATAAATTTAAATGTAAAACAGTTGGCCAACACTCAATCAGGGTCATTGTCAGTATAATTGTCAGTATTAGCCTACCTCACAGAACACTCAAATAACATGCATTGGAATTAGCTAAGCCATTAAATTAATTGCAATAAGATGTGATCTTTCAAAATATTACAATGCACCAGAATGCAGGAAACAACTATTAATTTTTGAAAATTTTCCTGGGGGGAAACCCCCAGACCCCCCTCAGTTGCTCATAAAAGGAAGTTTTTCCTTTTCAGTATGATTTTTGCAGTTGCTTTAAAATGTAGTTGATAACATGCAGCATAGTGATGTATACTACAGGAAAGGAAGTGCCATCAGGTCAGTAACAGTTTCCAGTCAGTGCCAGCCAAAAAACAAATTGCGCTTAAAAATTCTACTATAACACGATAGTTGGTGAAGGGGCCCTAAATTGTACTCTTTCATGGGGCCCAAAATTTCTAGCGGCGCCCCTGTCTGTGGTAGTGTCAGGCTTGAGCTCCATCCACGCCAGTGTTCTGTGCCAGAGATGAGTGTGTGTGTGTGTGTGTGTGTGTGTGTGTGTGTGTGTGTGTGTGTGTGTGTGTGTGTGTGTGTGTGTGTGTGTGTGTGTGTGTGTGTGCGCGCGCTCTTACTCGGCTCTGTAGTGGTGGTGTTGGTCAGACTTGAGCTCCATCCACTCCAGTGCTCTGGTCCAGGGATGGGCCGATAGCGTAGCCGAACTCTGAATGTGGTGCCAGGTGTGAGGCAGCACACTTTCATAGTGAACGCCGACACATTCTGCTCCTTCACCAGCACCTGTAGGGGGTGGGGGTGGGTTGGGGGTTGTACATTCGAGCGCCCAGATGTGAAAAAACGGCCGCTAGGAGTGTGAACAGCCGTTAAGCGTGCACGCGCGTGTGTGTGTGTGCATATGTGTGTTTATGTGTACAGTATGTGTGTGTGTGTGCATGTATGTGTGTGCATACAGTAGGTGTGTGTGTGTGTGTGAGTGTGTGTGTGTGTGAGTGTGTGTGTGTGTGAGTGTGTGTGTGTGTGTGTGTGTGTGTGTGTGTGTGTGTGTGTGTGCATATGTCTGTCTGTGTGTGCATACTGTATGTGTGTGTTTACACATGACGAAGACTCTGATCTTTGCCCAGCACCTGAGGGGATTGAATTATGCAAATAGAAAGGCAGCAAGCCAGCAAGAATGGCAATGCTTTATATGGGAACCGAAAAGATTTATATCCCAAAAAACACATACCATGAGGTTAAAGTGACATGTGGGTCATTCCGTGCCAAATCAACAAATCTCAGACAAAAATTCCGCCTGACCATCTTGGATTTGCTTCAAACTTTATGTGAATGATGTTACCATACCTAGGACCTATAATGTGAAATATTACCATTGTATCTTGTATAGTTGTTGAGATATGGGGTCTTAAAAAAGGGGGTCGTGTGTCAAGAAAGTGGAGCTCTGAGAAAATATCCATGTTCCACAAAGCGTTACTCTTGGAGTTTTCATGCTACATTTATGAAACTTTCAGGACATATTCTAAAGTAGTATGTGTCTTTACACTGCGAAGTACACCTTTCACAGTAGCACATTTGCTGAGTAATGCTTTGCTGAAAATGGCAAAAAAATTACATGTTCATTTTTTCCTATCTATTTCACAGTACTGTATCTTGTACACGAATGACATCAGATCTTTGGTATTTCTATGTAGTTCACACAAGTTATTGTACATTATCTTCAAGTAGGTAAATATTTGATATTAATAACAGCTTTTGAGTTTTGAGACATTAAAGATGATATAAATGAATTAAGACCTATAGTTTAAGCATATTTTCCAAATTACTGGTTGAGTGTACCTTAAAATCAAAGTTACCTCCACAAAGCCCATGTTTTATTTTGCAAATGCTCAAGATTTTGAAATGGTACCTTTAGCCAAACCACATAAATTACTATATCAAAGATGGCTTTCACAGTCTTGGTGATTGGTTTTTCTGCCTTCGTTGCTAGGTGTGTTTGTTTATTTGGTCCCTTGGTTGCTATGGACTACTTTGCCCACATAGCCATGTGCTTCTGGGCCTAGGTTCTGCCCCTCCCTTTATTCATCAATTAGGCTTTCCATTGGATGTTTGGTGTCTGCCTAGTCCTTGTATGTTTAGCC
Organism: Sardinella longiceps; assembly: GCA_027497455.2. Taxonomy (NCBI): domain Eukaryota; kingdom Metazoa; phylum Chordata; class Actinopteri; order Clupeiformes; family Clupeidae; genus Sardinella; species Sardinella longiceps. The sequence goes on from JAODXP020003816.1 coordinate 20,784, forward strand.
AATGAGGTTTCTTCTTTTAAAGGCTTCTTTTTATTATTAATGAGCATTTTTCCTGCTATTGTTGATCATGATTATTGTTGGTTTCCTGGTCATCATGGCTTCATGGAGGATTATCACAAATTGCTTTTTGTGCACAATCTCTAAAGATAGGCTACTTCAAATACCACATTACCATACATTGAATGTATAGCTGTAACTTTAATATGCTCAAAGGAAATGCAGTCTGTGATCCTGAGAGTTAACATGAGATGGCTTATAATTGTAAGAAACTAAAACTTCTTATGACTGATCACTAAAATGGAGCATAAATCGGCAGGTGACAGTAAATTCAGATTTATTGTCATGGGCCTAAAAGGACCAGCATTGCAATCTCTTCAAATATTTGCAAATTGATTGATAGTTTAATTGATAGATGATTAATAAATGATAACCTAGATATTTTATCAAAGTATTTTGTAATTTTTTTCTAGCCAATTTTTTCTTCTTTAGTCTAGTGAATTGACTTATCATCAACGTTAATGACCATATCTGTTTAAATTCAACTAAATGTTATAAATTATTTCTGAAATTGTGCTTCTGAGTTAAAGAGTTACCCAGTGCCTGAGGAAACACAGACCAAAGTACAATAGTTCAGTTAATTCACTTATAAACACATTAAATGTTGATGTAGGACATAGATCCATATATATATATGCTATAACCATGGTTGCCAGTAGGAATGACCTTTCTGCAGGTCATTACTAAATCTGGACAATGTAAGGTAAATGAATGATCTAAAATTTGAATAACCCCAACTGTAAAGCACAAACCAACATACATGATGATACCTTTGACTTAATCAGGGTAACTAAGTTCAAAATACATGCATTGTGACATACAGTACATTCTCGCTGTACCCACATTCCAGCTTCTAAGTAATAGGCCTTGGCTTAAACATTAAAATTGTAGCACATGATTTAACAATGGAAATGAAAAAAAGAAAGTCTCATCAGGCGCTAGGGCTCATGGGTAATGACTTTTTTTCAAAGGGCACTAGAGTTGGTTGTGGGCGGGGCCCTTAGATTACTGCCACCATTGGGTTCAGAAGGCTAGTATCTCAGCCACCATGATAGAGAAGTATATCAAAATAAACTAGTCATTTTCTTGACAACATTTAGACCATGCTTTCTAACAGCTGTGCTGTTAGTACAAAGCAACTGAAAATCAAGTAATGAGTTAAATGTCTAAACTGGAAAAGCACTCATAGAGTGCAAATTTCATTCAAGGCAAAAGGGTCAAGAATATAATCTAAATTCTAGTTTGTATAATGGATTACAGATCTTATAGACATCATCTGTTATAACTGTCATCTACACTGACTCAGTTCTTAGTTGCTCCAATACTGTCATCCAAATCTGTGCAATTTTGAATTGTCTTGTACACTCCTTGGCAGTTGTGAACACTCTAGGCCTATTGCATCTGTTTGACTTACTCATTGATAAAATGCTTTCCATATAAAGCAAAGCAAGTGTGCTCACAAACTTTTAGGTCTTCCGCATCTGTATCCCACTCATCATATGTTTATTGAGGAAATAAAATAAAATAAAATTAGTTAATGAAAATAACTAAAATTGCTTTAGAAATTAAAAATAAGAATAAAAAAAATTAAAAAATTAAATTAAAAATTTAAAATAAAAAGAAATTACTTTAGACAACTAAATACACTGATTATTCCACTTTTCCCTGGGGTACTAGAAGAGGTTATTACTATTCTTCTTCTTCTTCTTCTTCTTCTTCTTCTATTATTATTATTATTATTATTATTATTATTATAAGTAGTAGTAGTAGTATATACAAAATAATGTTGTTCTTGTTGTTAGAGTCGATAGTTGATGTCAGTACTGCTAAAATTAGGGGAGGAGACTCTGGCAAAGGTACCAAAAGCACATGGCTACATAAACAAAACAGAACATGGTTAGAAAGGCAGAAAAAATCTATCACCCCATGCCTTGATAGCTGTCTTTGACAGACTATTTTATGTACTTTTCTTTTGGGTACCACTTTGGAATTTGGTGTATTCAGAGTCTAAAAACTTTTCTTTAAGTTGATGTTTTTGTTTTTATGGTTGACTCTACCAGTAAAATTGTAAATGCACTTAAAAGTTGAATCCAATATTATCTTTGTCAATTTTGAAGTGCCATAAATCAAAAAGTTTGAATTCTTTCCAAAGTATTCCTCCAGTTCAATATAACATGATTACTGAAGTGATATATATTTAATTATCGAAGATCTCATATGCTTCAGTGTGGAAATATTGTCATCAAAAGCGGCTATCATTTTGTGTTTATACCATTTTCAGGAATCCATAACTTGGCAATTGTCTTACTCTAAGCTAAAATATTTGACAGTTCAGAACGTCTACATGTATGCAACACCGCCTGAAATTTTCAATTTTCTAACATGAAGTATGTGTAAGTAATGGCCAACAGAACTTAACAAAGTTAAAAAACTGCATTTTTCCATGATCAAGACCCTGTTTTTTAAGGCCCAATATCTCAGAAAGTAAAGTAGATACAAGGTTAATATTTTGCACAATTGCTGATGGGTACGATGGCATTAGGCACTTAAAGTTTGAAGGAAATCCAAGAGGGTCAGGCGGAATGCATTTGTTGATTTCACACGGAATGGCCCATGTGCAAACATGTGTGTACAGTATAGCCCTGCAGTAAAACAATAAGGATGGTTAAGTGCAGGTGGAATCACCAACTGTACTGTATGAAATGATAGAAGGCGTATTCCATAATAAGATGACATAATACTGTACTGTGCTGTACCTAATAAGCATATTCAAGACATATTCTTGACAAGAAGGGGATGAAAAGAATAAATGCTGTAAATTTAATATTATGTATAACATATATTTGTATTATATTATATTGTATTGTATAAGATATTTATATAATATAGTTATAAACTAAATAAAGTAAGCTCAGAGAGAGCTGATGAGTCAGATGAGCACAGCTATATACTGAGGACCACACACCTGCTCAGGTGAGCACAGCTATACTGAGGACCACATACCTGCTCAGGTGAGCACAGCTATACAGTATAATGAGGACCATATACCTGAGCACAGTTCAATACTGAGGACCATATACCTGCTCAGGTGAGCACAGCTATATACTGATGACCACATACCTGCTCAGGTGAGCACAGTTCAATACTGAGGGCCACATATCTGCTCAGGTGAGCACAGCTATACTGAGGACCATATACCTGCTCAGGTGAACACAGCTACTTTATATACTGAGGACATACCTGCTGAGGTGAGCACAGCTATACAGAGGACCACATACCTCGTCACGTGTTCGCAGCTCGATTTTAAATACCAGACGGCTCTTCCTCAGCTCGTTCCGCCGTGAAATAGCGAATGACTCTGGCCATTCCCAGTGGAGTTTTAAACACGAGGGCCTTCCCAGCAACCCCCAGCAGTTTAGTGAAGACCGGGGGGTAGAGCCTCACTGGGAGGAGACAAGATCAGGACAAATGCTACTCAAACACATTTCACACACACATATAATGATACACTGTATAATTGGTGTTTGTCATGTAGATGTTTTTAATTAAAGATTTATTAAATTAATTAAAGGGTTTTCCAATTTCAAAATAAAGGAGTTATCTTTAGTGTGCCACAGTATTGGAACAAACCAATTCAGCAAGAAAAGTTGTTTTGTAGAAAGAAAAGGACTGTAAAAGAAGTAGGCATAAAACATTTAGCTGAAATTTTCAATTGTATCCAATTTTATTACCTCTGTCAAGGAGATTGTGTTTTCGCCGATGTCTGTGTGTGTATCTGTGTGTCTGTGTGTCTGTCTGTGTACAAAATAACTCACAAAGTAGTGCACGGCTTTGGATGAAATTTTCAGACAATGTGTGTATTGGGACAAGTAATAACTGATTCAATTTTGGTGGTGATCAGTGATCCAGAACACAATCTGGAATTTAAATTGTATCTGTGACCATATTGCCTTGTAGTCTCCGAGTACTTTTCTAGTTAAAAATGCATCAGCAAAGCAATAAGATATCAGCCTGAATCTTTTTGTATGATGGTCAGAAAACACAGAGGGCTGTCTGGACAAAAAAATGAGCAAAACTATTAACAAAAATATAGCCTTTATATTGAAAAGCGCTTTAAAATCCTCTGAAAAAGTTTTGTAGTGATCTTTATCGCAAACTTGATTATTTTGCACTGTTTAGAGTATATTGCACTTGTAAACCGCAACTGCTCAATACATACAAAAAAGTGTACAAAAACATGATTTTGTAAAAGGGTGTGAACAGTTTAGCATAATGTTCTGCTAGCTGAATGAAAGGTTTTGGGATTTGTGCAGTGTTTGCGTGTGTATGCCAGAACCCCCCTGTATGAGTGTGTGTGTGTGTGTGTGTGTGTGTGTGTGTGTGTGTGTGTGTGTGTGTGTGTGTGTGTATACCTACCTGTTGCGAGGTCATGAAAGATGCGTGAGCTCATCACAGATTCTCTGCTGTGCTCCTGGACCTGCATGCTGTAATTGTGTATGTCTGTGCTGATGTTGGTGTTGATGCTGACAGAGCAGTGTGTCTGTGTGGTGTTACACATGCCCACTAGCCTCCCAGCAGACTCCTCTACCAAGGGAGCACTGGAACAGATCACATGACATACAAGTAAGGGATAACGTCCGACGAGGTGACCGGTTCTATGGAAATAATGGCGAGGCACGCTGCGCAAATTAGAAAAACCTTTCACCCAATTAGCAAAACATCAAACATTGCAAAAGTAAAACCTAAACTGTTACACGTAACACTCTTTTTAAAATGCACAACAGTGCACTAACCCATAACATTACAGTTTTTCTGTATTAGTCTGGCTCATTGGCTCATTTTATTGAAACAAAAATTGAATTCTCAAAACTTTAAGATCCTTTGGAATAACATTCTTACAATTCAGCACCACACTAACCTGCACAGGCACATAAAGCAACTACTGAGCACTGAGAGTAAGAATGGAAAACACATTTGGCTTTTGCTTACTCTGGGGCATGTCAGTTTTTTAGTATCTTATGTGTACCTTTGTGTGAAGCATACAGAGGTATCCAAATGTGGGTATCACTTTATAATAACTGTCTTTTATAAATGGTTGTTAAATGGCTTATTAACATCAGTAAGTAGTTATTTAACTGTTAATAGATAACAGTTAACAGTTAGGTAACAGTAATTAACAGGAATTTTACAGCATGGTAAATTAGTTAGCAAGTTAGCAGTTAGTTTAGAATTTGTTATGGCTAAATGATAAAATGGAAAAACTTCATGAAATTAAATCATCTTACTGAATGAAACCACTAACTTTCAAATTAACTTCTTATTGATGATAATAAACTATTTCCGGTTACATATGATCTCAACATTTTCTCCCCTTTTCACTTCAGTCCTTCTCTATCCTCACCTCCTTATGTCATGACCGTGTCCACTCCTCTAATCCTTGCACCTTTTTTCTGTCTTATCATAATATTGTCCAAATTTCAATCCAGGAAATCATTGGCTGTCTTTTTGCAGTGCTAACCGTCTGAATGTCGAGTGAAGTCATTATCAAAAAATGCTGTGTCATGGGTCAATGTAGGAAACAAATTCTTAGAATAATGTGAGTATTGTAAATGACAAATTCAATGACTCTAAGGAAGGACATATACAGTGTAGCTAGTGTAGCGTGATGTAGTATCTTACATTTTGACAGTGAGGACGTAGCTGACGTTGGATGGGTTGTTGGCTGACGGCTCCCAGTAGCAGGTGACATTATTGTGTTCCAGAAACTCACAGTAGCGAATAATGGGCTCCCTCTGGAATACTGAGTCTAGGAGGAAGATAAGAGATACGATTAGATTAGGCTACTTTATTTTTCATTTCACATACATGTAACAAGATTAAAATGCAGTTCAAGACATGAACTCTGTAATAAAATAAAATAAAATAAAATAATTCAAATAGAATAAATGGAATAGAGTAAGTACATCATTCTCCCACTGCACTGACTGACTGGGCCAGCATTCATAGCCTCCTCACACATGAGACAGAGAAAGAGGAGGAAGGGTGGGGCGAGGAGAGACAATGACAAATGATATGATTAGAATTAAAGCTGTATTCATCAACTCTTTTGAAGTCAAATTTCGTAGATTTGTCACATTCTTTTGGAAGTAGTACATGAAAAAGGCTTTTTAGGAAAGAAGAGAGGGAGAGGGAGAGATAGCTGCCTATTAGATAATGTCTATATACATTTATACTTGAACCTTTGTGTAATTATTAATGTAAATATTAAGTTTCCAAGCTATTGTCTTCATATTATTTACTTATAACAACACAGGTGTGGAGTCTACCAGTCTACCAGTCAAATTGTGTACAGTACTACCATGATTATGTATGTGACTTGTTATTATATATGTTATGTTATGTAAGTTTGAACTTGAACTTGAGTGGAAGGTAGGGGAAGCGGAGGAGAGAGCAAAGGAGAGAGCAAAGGAAAGAGCGGAGAAACAGGTTAGTGTGCTCATTCCTTCAGGGCGTTCATTACAACACTCTTTGCATGCACATGATCACAGAGCACCAGTTCCCATTGTCATCTGTCAATATGTTATGTGTTGCCAGATACTGTTGCTGCCAAAGGCTGCCATCCTGTTTGACCTCCAAATTTGCGTGCTTCAAATGTGTATTATTTGAAAGAAAGTGAATTTAGACTTATTTTAAATATTATTACCCATTTTTTTCAAGTCAGAAAGAGGCATAAATCCAATGCATTTCAATGATAGAATGTTCAGTTTACTACCATGGAATGCTTTTAGAACCTCGGAATGTTGAGGTGTGAAACAAGTCTATACAGGCTTCTAGTTGCTCAACTGTCTTAGGTCTTCTTTGTCATGTATTCCTATGTATGATGCACCAAAAGTTTTCTATGGGTGACAGATCTGGACTGCAGACTTGATGGTGCCTTTCCAGATGCGTAAGCTGGCCATGCCACACACACTCATGCATCTCCATACCATCAGAGATGCAGCCTTCTGAAATGAGCGCTAACAATAAGCAATAACAACTTGGGTTGTCCTTGTCCGGATGGTATGGCATCCCAGTTTTCTGAAAAGAACTTTGAATTTTGATTCGTCTGACCACAGAACAGTTTTCCACTTTGCCACAGTCCATTTGAAATGAGCCTTGGCCCAGAGAAAAGGCCTTTGCTTCTGAATCATGTTTAATGGCTTCTTTTTTGACCTATACAGTTTTAGCTGGCTATAGCGAATGACACAGTGGATTGTGTTCACCGACAATGTTTTCTGGAAGTAGTCCTAAGGCCAGTTTGTGATATCTATTACATTAGCATTCCTGTATGTGATGCAGTGCCATCTAAGGACCCAATGATCATGGGCATCCAGTATGGTTTTCCGGCCTTGACCCTTATGCACAGAGATTGTTCCAGATTCTCTGAATCTTTGGATGATGATATGCATTGTAAATGATTATACCTTCAAACTGCAATTTTTATCTTAGAAACTCCTTTGTGACTTCGGACCACTACTTTTTGCCACAGCATTTGGGGAACTGGTGATCCTCTGCCTATCTTGACTTCTGATAGTCAATGTCAATCTCAGAGGCTCTTTTCATACCAAATCATGTTGCCAATTGACCAAATAAGTTGCAAATGGGTCCTCAAGCTTTCCCTTATCTGAAAATTTGACTTTTCTGGCCTCTTATTGCTACCCGTCCCAACTATTTTGGGATGTGTAGCTCTCATAAAATCCAAAATGAGCCAATATTCGGCATAACATTTAAAGAAATCTCACTTTCAACATTTGCCATGTTATCTATATTCTATTGTGAACAATATATAGGTTTATGAGATTTGTAAATTATTGGATTCCATTTTTATTAACAATTTATGCAGTGTCCCAACTTTTTTGGAATTCAGTTGTATACAATGGCAATCCTCATCCAAACATTTAGGCCTATGGCAAACACATTCAGCTAAATTGGCAAATTTGAAAGTGGCAGAAGACACCAGCCCAAATTTACCTTGCCCCTCAGAATCTGAGTGTGGGAAATCCAGCCAAGAGTCTTAAAATTCCTTTAAAGATGTGCACTAAAGTACACTAAAAGTGTGTTATGGTTTTAGACTACTACTAATTAAGTCCACATATTAGGAGCCTTTCTGCACCGTAAAGCAAGCAGTGCATTAACCTAAAGTATATATCTAAATCGGATATTATCTTCATTTTTATTGTGCCTCTAAAATGTATATTTCAAGTGAATTTTGTGTTTTTCTGTGTGTCACCCATCTCTCCCTGTGTGTGTGTGTGTGTGTATGTGTGTGTGTGTGTGTGTGTGACCCACCTCTGGACAGAGCCATGGAAATCTGCACAGCCAAGAACAAAAGCAGTACTCTTCTCCAGCTCATCCTCAAACCACACCCCTGCAAACACACACACACACACACACACACACACAAAACATGGTTACATTCCCACTGTTTTTGCTGGCTTGTACAGGGGCAATCCAGGCTCTTCTCAACAGGGACTCTCTCTATTTCCAAGACACTTTTGAACAAGCTCTTCCGAGAGTACCTCTTCTCCATGTATTGTGTAGTAGATTGATTGCTATTCCTCTTTTTGTACGTCGCTTTGGATAAAAGCGTCTGCTAAATGCATAAATGTAATGTAAATAAGTTGTTTGTTTTGTCTATTTGGAGGTCATCGCCCCCACATCCAAGCACACACACACACACACACACGCACACACACACTGTAAACATACAAAGTTGCACATTTTACACACTGAGTTGAAAACACATGCACTCATTGATCAATTGAATTAGATCCCTGTATGTGGTCCGATCCGACCTTGGCTACACCAGTGAGCCCGGTTTTCATTTTCAAAAGTATTTTGTTTTGGCTGTCCTCATGGGCAAGAAGACTGACAAATATCTGAAAATGATCGATGATGTACTGTATACACACATACACATTATCCCTTTCCAGGGCTGTTCTCTCCAAAGAAAGTGTGTCTATGTGTATACAGTGCATCCAGAAAGTATGATACACCCCTTCATATGTTTGGCTCATTTTTGTATTTCTAGCCTCTTGGGTCTCTTTGGGTCTCTTAACTTATCTTTTTTTTTCACAAATCATCACTCAGTTGGCTACTCCACAATGACAGCAGCAAAATACAGAATTATTTTTATTTAAATAATAAACTAGAAGAGCGCTCAGAGAGCGTAGACCTCCGCCAAGGCAATGTGGTCACAGACACAATATACATTCCAGATCATGTTCTGGAACCAAAATCGAATCAGCTCTTGCGTGCCCCAATATACACATTGTCAGAAAATTTCATCCAAATCTGTGCAGTACTTTTCGAGTTATCCTGTTGACAAACAGACAAACAAACAAACAAACAGACAGACAAACCAATGCGACCAAAAACATAACCTCCTTGGTGGAGGTAAAAATGAAAACAGACATATTATCCACATGTACCGTACATAAGTATTCACATCCTGTGTTACAACACTTACACAGTCACTCAATTCTGGTGGATTCTGTAATTTGCTGTCATTGAGTGACTGGAAAAGTAACCTAATAAGTTAAATAATAAATAAGTTAAATGACTTGAAGAGGTGCAAAAAAAGGGAAACACATTGAAAGGGGTGTGGATACTGTCCTTTCTGGATGCACTGTATTTATCGTTATTAACTACGCCAAGGAGGTTATGTTTTCGCCAGCGTGTGTCTATGTGTGTGTGTATGTGTCTGTGTACAACATAACTCGAAAAGTACAGCACGGATTTGGATAAAATTTTCGGACAACGTGTATATTGGGACAAATAAGAACGGATTTGGTGGCGATTGGTGATCCAGAACACGATCTGGAAGTTACATTGTGTCTTTGACCACATTGCCTTGCCGGAGGTCTGCGCTCTCTGAGAGCTTTTCTAGTTTACATATGACAAGCAACACCACCAACATGCTGTAGATGAACACTATCTGGAATTTATATTGTGTCTGTGACCACATTGCCTTGCCGGAGGTCTTCTGCGCTCTCTGTACGCTCTTCTAGTATACATATGACAATCAACGCCACCAACATGTTGTAGAATAGATGACTTTATTGTAGCTGTTGTTGGGTGCAGTTAGATTCTGCATTCAACAACACTTCTTTTTTCCCCAACAGCTTCAGTAAGCAGCGTAAGGCCATGGTTACAGTATAAAACAGACCCCTGCTGCAATGCAGCTGTCTAAATACAGACACTGGAGGACAATGTACAGGGGAGTTTTCATGCCATGTGATCAGGGCCATTGCAACAGGACAGGCAAACCAGGCAATTACCTGGGGCCCCAGGCTGAAAGGGGCCCACAAGATTGGCTGTTTTAGTAATTAGTAGTTTATTTTGTGGTGTCTTTCAATAAAATGTGACTTAAAGGAGAGTACTGGAGTGAATTCAGACATAGCACTGTTGAAAGAGCTTGCTAAATGTGCTAGTTAGCGAGTGGAATAAAATAATTTGGTACAGCACAGACCGAACGCGAACGCAGAAGTGAACAGGCACTTTACACTGAATCAATGGGACCTGACTGTTGGAAACCAAAAGTAAGATCTGAGGTTATATTGACTCAATGTATAGTGTTTCGCGTTCGCGTTAGGTCTGTGCTGTTCAGAAATCTTTCATTTCATGCGAAATATATTGTGTAAGTGTAAATATATTGTGAAAATGTTGCTCATTGTAATGATCTTTGTGAAATGTACAACAGCATAGTGAGTGCCCTACAGGAGGCCAGTAAACCTCTACACACTCACCCCAAAAGGGCTAACAACATCAAGCCTGGTTGGACTAAGTATGTAGCTGAACATCAAGAAGCTGCTAAGAGAGCTCATAGGGCCTGGGTTATAGCTGGTCGGCCTAGACATGGACCAGACTTGGAGCACAAGAAACTCGCTAATGCTAGATATAAGTATGCAGTGCGCTTTGTTGGGAAGCATGAGCAAGCCTTAAGAGCTCATTCTATGGCCATAAACCTTCTTGATAACAATGCCACTGAGTTCTGGAAAGAGGTAAAAGCTACTAATAGGGCCAAAGCTGTATTACCATGCCACATTGAAGGGATATCTGGTGCTGACAATATAGCAGAGAGGTGGAGACAGCACTATGCAGCTTTATTTAATTGCATCAAAAGTGAACCCTATTGTGTAGGCAAGCTAAATGAGGAAGTGATTCACTTTACACCCAATGAGGTTTTTCATGCTATAGAGCAGCTAGCCGATAACAAATCTAGTGGCAATGATAATATCACTGCAGAACATCTTAAATTAGCCAGCCCTAGAATTGCAGCTGTGCTTTCTATTTGCCTCACTGGTTTGATGACACATGGGGTACTACCTGACACCATGCTCACAGTTACATTAGTGCCAGTCATTAAGGACAAGGCAGGTAAAATAGGGAGTATGGACAACTACAGACCCATTGCCTTAGCCAGCATTCTTTCTAAGGTATTGGAAAAGTTGCTGTTAGATAGACTGAGTGAGTTCATCTTTACCACAGAAAACCAATTTGGTTTTAAGCCTATGCACAGCACAGATCTATGTATATATGCCTTGAAAGAAGCTGTTGAATCCTACAGAAAGCATGGTTCTACAATATTTCTGGGGTTTATTGATGCTTCTAAGGCATTTGACAGAGTGAATCACCATAAGCTCTTCACCAAACTCATGCTCAGGGGTGTACCTGGATGTGTCATACGTATTCTGGTTTACTGGTATGGTAAACAAAATATGCAGGTGAAATGGGGAAACAGCCTATCTGCTCCTTTCAGTGTAGGTAATGGAGTAAGACAAGGGGGGCTTCTGTCACCAGCACTGTTCAATTTATACATGGACAGCCTCTCCAAACAACTGGGGAGGTGTAGGACAGGATGTCTGATAGGGAACACTGTTTTAAACCACTTGATGTACGCAGATGATCTGGCTATTATGTCCCCCAGCACTGTAGGGTTTCAGCAGCTTCTGAATGTGTGCACTGAGTATGGGGTTGAGTTTGATGTACAGTACAATGCAAAAAAGAGTGTTGTGTTGATATGTAGAACTAAGGAGGATCGTAAAGTGCTCTTTCCAATGTTCTATCTATCAGGGCAACCAATATGTTTATCAAGCAGTACAAAATATCTTGGTCACATCATCACTGACATGTTGGAGGATGATGCTGACATGTTTAGGCAGAGACGAATGTTGTATGTCCAAGCAAACATGTTAGTAAGAAAATTTCATTACTGTTCTGATGATGTGAAAGTTAGCTTGTTTCGTGCCTACTGTACTCCAATGTATGCTGCTCCATTATGGGTCAGCTACAAAAAAGAGACTCTGCGTAAACTCCAAGTGGCATATAATGACTGCCTGAGGATATTGATGAAAAAACCTAGAGGTTGCAGTGCTAGTAAACTCTTTTGTGACTCAGGCAGTGGCGTAACAAGTCTATCACGGGCCCAGGTGCGACTGTGCATTGCGGGCCCCCTTAGCCCAAGAAAAAAAAATATCCCTAAATGGACTCTGGTGTTAGCCTAACTCTAGCTTACATGTAGGCTATTACTCATCATCTGCATCAAACGTCAAAACGGACTCAATGTACACATAAATGACAAATGTAGCCAACTATGCACAAGATCACCCTCTTGCACTTCACCCTTGCTTTGGATAAAAAGCCTCTGCTAAATGCACAGTGCTGAGTCTCTATTGCCACATGCTGCTCAAGCAAGATTATCAAGGTGGTCCCCCTCAGCACAATGTCCACGAATGCCAGAGAAGATGATGAAACACAAGTAACGGCCTATCCCAGGCTAATCGTAACGTTAACGTTACCACACCAAAGACACAAATTGATGACAGCGAGCGCACCATTCATTAGCCTAAAGAGGAAAAACATTGGTGACGGCGCACCATGCACAAAACTCTTAACTTACTTTTGTGCAGTCCTCGTCCGATTTTAAGTCAAATTATCTCTATCTCGATTCTTCTCTTCCACGTATGAAAACTCTCCACTCATCCATATTAGAAAAAAACCTTCACTACCGTCTAACTGCTGCAACGTTAATAGTAAACTTTTCAAAAGTAGCCCAGCCATTTTTAGTGACTGAAACTGTCGTTCATTTAAACGAGAGATGCAACCTCAAATAATATGCTACGTGTTGGAATCAGTTTTTTTTTTTTTTTCCGAAAACTACTTCTGTTTATATTTCGACTCATAGCTATCAACTCTGCACGTAGCCTAATGCGCAGGTTCATTAGGCTACCGTAGGCTATCCCACAATCCCTAGTAGCCTAAAGCAAATTAGACTACCAAAATACACGTTGTTGTTCACTTCGCTGATTATTATCACTATATGTTGATAATGATTTATACACATTTGCCTATAGTTTACATTGCCCTATTAAGTTGGACAATATTTCAGGTGTCACCATGAAGTGAGATTCAGGGTAAATTACGCCTATATAACCCTAACGGTCATTTGAGTAAACTACCTGAGGCTGAAAAATTCAACTTTGACATAATTCACTATAACAGTAATTTATGATCAGCTCATTGCTTGTTTCAAGGGGCCCATACGTACATGAGGTGATCGGATAGAAAAGCTACTGAGCTGACAATTAAAGTAAATTCTCAATGCAGAGGTGGCGACGGACGGGCCCTGGAAGACCACGGGCCCCGGTGCGGCTGCACCCGCTGAACCTGCAGTAGTTACGCGCCTGGACTCAGGACTTAGTACTTTACAGGCTCTCTTGAGGAACCTAATGTTTAAGTTCATGTGTCGTCTGGATAAGTCTGTAAATTGTATTATAAGGATTCTCACAAACCCCAGATACAGTTCTGTCCGATATCAATCATATCTGTGGAAGCATTGGTATGGCTGCCTTTTAAGACTGTCATGACTGATAGTATGTTTTTATATGCTTATGCATTACTGATTGTTTTCTCTTTCTTTCTTCTTATTTTTTTTTTTTATGAAATGTATGTTGTATGTGTCTCTATTGGGCCCAGAGCCTGTAATAAAGTTTAATAATAATAATATTGCTGTTCGAAGGCTCGTGCAGCAGGGCTATGCTTAAACTTACTCCGGTATATTGCTTTAAGGCTGTAGTTAGAGAACTATGAAGATGATAATGTGATTCATGTAGCCTATTTATGGGAAGTGAAGGACCCCATGCCCTGTTTGCTTGGGGCACCCAAAGTACCTTGAAATGGCCCTGGATATGGTATGATAGGCCTATGGGAACAACAACCTAGATACAACTTTTGGTAAACTGTTAAAAATTATTATTTTTTGGCTGGGGCATGAAGCATGGTCCTCTTGTTAAAAAGTTAGGCTAATGTGTAACCGCTCTCCAAACACTAACGCACAGCACATGGTTTCACTGAGTCTTTTCAACTCATGCTGAGTTCTGATTATTATAATGGTAATATATCGGCAAACACACACTTTCAAACAACAGCACAGCACAACAGCTGCTTTCAGATTTATGGATTAATATCAGGACATAATAACCCTTATCTCCCCTTCAAATAGCCTACATTGAACTCAGACTTCTGGCATTCTGAAATGCAGGAAGATTTTTTAATCTTTATTATCCAATGTTCAGATGTCTACAACACTAATAAGAACATGATGCTGCTCACACACAGATTCAAACAATAAGCACAAACGTGAAGAGACATGAACACACTGTCCCAGAGCTCTTTGGGAAGCAAAAACACATTTCTAACCAGGCTTAAATTTTAAACCAACATCTTTTAGAAAAACAGCTGGGCTATAATGGAATCTCATAGTCTTGGTTGGACTATGAATTTTGTGAAGTGGAGGAGACGCGCTCACACTATCGCCTATACTGATAAATCCAAGATTTAAACTGGGTGCTGAATCCCACATAAAGCATACATGTATACAAGAAGCGAAGGAATAATAGAATAAATAATAGAATAATCTGAAGAGTGCTGTCCTTTGCTTCTTTTATTCATGGATGAAACTTACTAGGAGTCATATTTTATATATTTTATAAAATCATATTTCATATTTGCCACATATCAGTGAACACAGTGAAACAAGGTTTAATGTCATATACACCGAACCTGTGCTTTAAGAAGAAATAAACAAAGATATCTTCCTAAACTGACAGCACCAGACAGGAGAGACGATGACTTCTGTATGAAACCTGAGCTGGCACCCTAGGGGCAATCTGACCTATCGTGGTGATCAGGAATGGACTGGGCATAGGGAATACTGGCACTAGGTCCAAGCTCACTGAAGTTGTTACGCCTGC
>JAODXP020003818.1:0-2500 GCA_027497455.2 Sardinella longiceps
CGTCTCGTCTCTGCAGTGTTTTCAGAGCCTTGAAGGCGATACATGTGAGAAGCGTCAACGACGAGACTCGCTGTTCAATTTGATTTCTCTGCATGTGCCGAGTGTGTGTGTGGTGCTGACCGCACTGAGGCGATCTGGGAAGAGACCAGTCTACTTGCATTTTCAGCTGTCTACAGGTTCCCCGCTTGCTGCAATGATGGAATGACTTGGGTCGGATAAACAACCTGCTGTGATTTCTTGCTCGTATAAATGATAGGAGATACGATGACACTGTTGTCTCTCTTGGGTCGGATCATGCGTTATTTCTTGCTTAGACCAGAGACCTTGTTTCTGTTATGCATCAGTCTGGCACTGTGGAGTTATTTCTTCCACACGGACGAGGTGAAAACCATCGTCAAGTCCAGCCGCGATGCCGTGAAGATGGTCAAGGGGAAAGTAGCGGAGATCATGCAGAATGAGAAATTCGGAGGTCTAGATGTCCTGGACGCGGAGTTCGCCAAAACCTGGGAATTCAAGAGCAACAATGTAGCGGTTTACTCCATACAAGGCCGTCGCGACCACATGGAGGACCGCTTTGATGTCCTGACCGATGTTGTGAACAAGAGTCATCCATCCATATTTGGGATTTTCGATGGGCATGGTGGGGAGGTAAGTGTGACATTTAATTAAGAGGTGACTGTTTATGGAAGCTATTGCAATCTAGGATAGCAGCCCACTTTCTGCATACGAGTTAGGCAGACTATTTTTTTTATTTATTTTTATATATTTTTTTTACAACGACAAACATAACGAGATCAGATCATAGGCTACATTCTACAGATAAGTTTGTAAACCGATTACCAAGACAAGGGAGTAGTTTAGGCTGTACATAATAGGATTATGTAGCCTATGTGCACTGGAGAACATCTCAACTTCACCATGAAGTAGGCTATAAAGTGCAACCAATTCATTAAAGTTTAGCGCTGTTTATGGCCAGTCTCTCAGGGAGAGAGAATAGAAAGGGGAAATTGAGGTGGTCAGAAAAGACTTTTGGTTCCCTTTGATCTTTGAAGGATCGGGCATTTGCGTGTGCCAGTTCCTGCCCAGAATGGCCTACTTTTGCCTTTAAAATCCACCTGTACCATGGTAAACTATTAACACAAAACTCTTTCCTTTCCACTGTGCTCAGTAGGCCTACCTAAAACTCACCTTTGTATGTACAGTGGCCATAAAACAGTGGAGAAATATTTGATTTATTCTGATATAAAGACTTTCTCTGTATCTTGAAATCTGTATCCTGGACTTTGTGGCGCATGTGAATTTGAATATATTTAAATGCATGCATGTTTGTTTAGCCAAATAAACGGTGTCTGGGAAGAGTAATAAGCCTAGCCATTCACTGACTGTTGCTCTAAGACGAGTCTGCCCGGCATGGCATGGCATGGCATGGCTGGGAGAACTCTGGCCAGGGCAGGATTGAGATTGTTTGGACTCGGCTGTGCCGCCGCTGCTATCAAGGCATCCTTGTTATCAGGCGCTCATCTGTGCTGAAGGATTAATCTGTCCATGCGGCCAAAAGGTGTCCGACCAGACATGTTTTTTTTCCTTCTCTAAATGAAAGGCAAGGCACAGAAAGCTGTCTTTGACCCTGATGCAGGAGGGAGGGAGGGAGGGAGACAGGGGGGGAAAAACAAGTTTACCTGGCAGACGTTTTATTTTCCTAGTGGCGTGCCGGAGGCATGCGTGCCGCTGCTTATTCCCCTTCCCTGGCCTGTCCTGGCCTTTCCCTTGTTGTGTTGCAGGACAAGCCAGAGAATTTCACGGACATGGGAATGATGGGGGTGGAACGATCAGGGGAGGAATGGGGGGGACTGGGAGTCAGGGAAATCTCTGTGGACCTCTTTAGTGCCGTTGTCACTGCTGCCGCTGCCGCTGCTGCTCTATTTCAAGAGAAACGACCTCATCGGCCCTGGCAGCGCATCTAAAGCATCTTTAATATCCTATCCTGCTGTAGCCTACTACAGGGGGTCTGTCTTCAATGCAGCAGCTGACTTTGGCCAGCGGCCAGATTTTGCTGATATATGAATCCCAATACAAGCCCTTACTCCTGAACCCTTAAAGACTTGTATGAATCTGTGACATGATTGGCTGAGCCCTCAAAGACTTGTATGAATCTGTGACATGATTGGCTGAGACCTCAAAGACTTGTATGAATCTGTGACATGATTGGCTGAGCCCTCAAAGACTTGTAATGAATCTATGACATGATTGGCTGATTAGTGACTTGAGGTTTCTGGGTTTAGTGTTTGAGATTCAGTAAGCCTGTTGGTCTTTAGCATCCATGCCTGCTGATTCACTCACCTGTTGAGCTCAGGATGCTTTCAGGCATGGCTTGGTGAGTCAGAGGTGTTAGAGTGTGTGTGAGGTGTAGAGAAGTGTGTGTGGTGGTAGAGTGTGTGTGCGTGTAGTGGAGTGTGGGTGTTGGTGTGTGTGTGTGTGGTGTAGCGGAGTCTGTGTGGTG
>JAODXP020003818.1:5000-7500 GCA_027497455.2 Sardinella longiceps
AGGCACTCTGTCTCCTCCCTCTATACCTCTCTCCCTCTCTTTTCTTCTCTCCATCTCACTCTCTCTCTCTCTCTCTCTCTCTCTCTCTCTCTCTCTCTCTCTCTCTCTCTCTCTCTCTCTCTCTCTCTCTCTCTCTCTCTCTCTCTCTCTCTCTCTCTCTCTCTCTCTCTCTCTTTTCCTCTCTCCATCTCTCTCTCTCCATCTTGCTGTCTCTATCCATCCTTTCTTCCTCCCTCTATGCCTCTCTCTCTCTCTTTCTTTCTCTCTCCATCTAGCTGTCTCTCTATCCATCCCCCTCTCTCTCTCTTTCTTCCTCTCTCTCTCTCTCTCTCTCTCTCTCTCTCTCTCTCTCTCTCTCTCTCTCTCTCTCTCTCTCTCCATCCCCCTCCCCCTCTCTGGTTCATTCCTGTTGTCTGTGCCCATGGTGAGTGGGAGTAGGCAGTCTGTCCTGGCTGCTGTAATCATGATGAAGTGATCACTGTCTCTCTGTAGCTACAGCAGCAGTAGAGATGATGGGCCCAGGGTCAGTCAGTCTGCATTTGCTACCATAGCATAACATAACATAACATAGCATAGCATAGCATAGCATAACATAACATAACATAACATAGCATAACATAACATAGCATAGCATAGCATAGCATAGCATAACATAGCATAGCATAGCATAGCATAACATAACATAACATAACATAACATAACATAACATAGCATAGCATAGCATAACATAGCATAGCATAGCATAGCATAACATAACATAACATAGCATAACATAACATAACATAACATAGCATAGCATAACATAACATAGCATAACATAACATAACATAGCATAGCATAGAGCATAGCATAGACATAACATAACATAACATAACATAAAGCATAACAGATAACATAACATAGCATAACATAGCATAGCATAGCATAGCATAACATAACATAACATAACATAACATAACATAACATAACATAACATAACATAACATAACATAACATAGCATAGCATAGCATAGCATAACATAACATAACATAACATAACATAACATAACATAACATAACATAGCATAGCATAGCATAGCATAACATAACATAACATAGCATAACATAGCATTACATAGCAGTGCTAGCATAATATAGGATAGCATAGCATAGCTGTGTCCATTAGTAGCCAGTGCCTACAGGGGGGTCTATCTTCATGATGAAGTGATCACTGTCTCTCTGTAGCTACAGCAGTACAGATGATGAAGCCAGAGTCAGTCTGCAGCAGTGCTAGCATAGTGTAGCTAGCCGGTGGTGGTCTGCTCCGCACACGGGTGTCAAACCTGCAACCCCAGCAAGCTACAAACTCCTGGCGTGGGAGTCAGACGCTCTAACCACTGTGCCAAAAGCCCAGGCTTCTAACTTAGCAGTTCGAAACGCCCATGAAATTGGGTTGTGAGGATTTACACATGCAGATAGCATAACACAGCAGCTGTCCAATAGTAGCCAGCGCCTACAGGGGATCTGTCTTTTATCTTATGCATACGTTCTGTATGACTTGGATGATGGTTGATGTGGATGCCTGGGTGTTTCTGATCTGGGTGATCTTATAGGGTTAGGACTGGCTTCCCGTTGTGATGCTACCTAATACTAGATTCATTCAAACTTAGCTTTAAAATACAGCAGCACTGTGAACAGTAGGCCTATCCAATTTATTCAAAGCTCTTTAGTCGACTCTAGTGAAGAGTCAAGTGCAAAGATAGAATTTGATTTTGCTTCCCTCTCCACAAAAATAAAGTTGCATTTCGATATTTCTTTGAATCCAGTTTCTTTGAAAGCATCCCAGGTCCAGTTCACTCACACACGCACGCACACACACACACACACACACACACTAGAACTTGAAGTGCTCACTTGTCAGGAAGGATGAGAGCCTTTGACCTTTGGGTGACATTTGAGTGGGACGTGTGCATCGATCTTACTTTGACTGCTACCTCAAAGACTACGGAGGCCAACTACAGAGAGAGAGAGAGAGAGAGGGAGCGAGGGGGAGGGAGAGAGGGGGAGAGGGAGAGAGAGAGAGAGATAGAGGGAGAGAGAGAGAGAGAGAGAGAGAGAGAGAGAGAGAGAGAGAGAGAGAGAGAGAGAGAGAGAGAGAGAGAGAGAGGAAAGATAAATGGAAAGACAACCTTATTAAAATATTTTGGATCGCTCTGTTCTCCAAGTCAGCCTTAATCCATGGCTGCTAGGCACTACAGTATTGGCTGTCAGATCTTTGCAGAGGCAAAATTGTAGTAGTCACAAAGTTTTAAGGCACTCAGTTTGTGTGTGTGTTTCTGTATTGTGTGTGTGTGTGTGTGTGTGTGTGTGTGTGTGTGTGTGTGTGTGTGTGTGTGTATGATGTGTGTGTGAGTGTGTGTGTGTGTGTGTGTGTGTGTCTGACTGTAAGTAGTGGTGGGTATGATTGTGGGGAGTGTTTGTGTGTGTGTGCGTGTGTGTCCGTGTGTGTGTGTGTGTGTGT
>JAODXP020003819.1:0-2500 GCA_027497455.2 Sardinella longiceps
GCAAATTGCATGGCTCATGTCATACATAATTGTGCAAAAAATGCTGGTGACAAGCTAGAAATAGACATTGAGTCTACAATTAGCAAGATTTACAGTTACTTTTCATCATCTGCCAAGCGCACTGAAGAATTTAAATCAGTGTTTGAATTTGTGGATCAAGAATATCATGCTGTATTGAGTATATGGCCTGCTGTATCAAGGCTTCATGTCAGCTGGCCTGCAGTGAAGACCTACTTTTTGACATTAGGAGAGGAACACTGTCCAAAGGTGCTGTGGAAACTTTTTAAAAAAGATGAACATGGTGATGGGCAGCCTCTTCAGTTGCAGGCATATCTGTCCTTCCTCCACAACACACTGAAGATATTCCATGATGTTATACTGCTGTTGGAGGGAGACATGACTGTCTGTGAGTTGTACGAGACCCTCTCCACTCTGCAGAGAAAGCTCCAACAAAGGCAGGCAGATTCATTTTTTGGAGTTGAAACCAGTGCACTTCTCCAGCAGTTTCCAGACTGTGAAGCAACAGCAATGAAGCAGGACTTCTGTCAATTCTACAGTACTTCATTCAGCTACCTCAGCAAATGGTACGACTTCTCAGATAGTAACTTTCACAAGCATGTGGCATTGTTAAGCCTAGAGTGAATTCACATTCTCCCATCTATGTGATGTGGTGGAGATCCTTCAGATGAAAGAGAAAATAAACTTGGATGAACTCTATGAAGAGTACTGCCTGATTTTGCCACGCCAACAGGAGGTGGTAAAGAGAGCAGTTCCAGTTGTGGAGAAGTAGTCAAATTGGCTTCAAGGCATAAAGGCACCAAATTTGACTACACTTAGATCCTTCCTCTTTAGCATCCCTGTGACCAATGCACATGTGGAAAGAGTGTTTTCACTGATGACTGCAGCATGGAATGATCAGCGAAACCGGTGTTCTGTGGATCTTATCAAAAGTGAGATTCAAGTCAAGAGCAACTTTGAATATAGCTGCACAGAGTTCTACAGCTATGCTTTGAAAGAGAAAACTCTTCTGGATGCAGTGCGGTCAAACAAAAAGTATAAATTCAAGAAGAAGAACAACTAAGGTAAAATAAACATCCTTTGTCTAAAATCTAGAAAATTTGTGGTTCTCTTGCTATAGTAGGTTTTAATATTTGGTTGGTTTGCTGCCACCATGTGTTTCAGAATACCCATGAGGTTACCACTGGGGAAAGCTGTTGGCCTGCTACTATCTGGATTGTCTTGATACACAGGAAAAATATGTCTACTTGATGGGAGGATTTTTCTTTCTTTCTTTTTTTTTTATTTTTTATCCCAGATGGCCTTTCTAATCAAAAAAAGACTTTAGTTTACCTTATTTTTGCACTTTCTATAGGCAACCCTAAATATTTTGCACTGTAAAGGGCAGGCCTTATATTTCGTTTGAATTAAATAGGCTAGGCCTAATTTTTTGTGTGCTTTGTATTTTAAGGTACATCTGAATATTTCATCTGAATATTTTATGGTGAATTTGATTCATATTGAGAGCTCAACTTTAGTTTCATAATGACTGGTCCTTTGGACAGTGGACTAGTTTGAGAGCATAACTCAGTTGCATAATGGCTGTTCCTTTGGATAGTTGACTAGTTTGATAGTCCTAATAAAGACAAGATGTTGCAAAGTTAGTGTTTTGTCTTTTATAGGCTGATGTTTTAAGCTGTTGAAACTTTAGAGTATATTTTGGGTCAAATAGTGTCATCATTTTTTGGGGTCGGTGGGATTTAAAAATGTTTCTCTGTAAATTAGATAGACTATATATCTTACATTTAAAGTTATTGCGTGTGTCCCACATTGTCCCACTTTACCATGCTTCTTGTCCCACATTTTGTCTGTTTGGAGGTGGTCACCCTAACACACACACACACACACACACACACACACACACACTCACACAAAAACACACACACACACACTCACTCACACACACAATCACACTATGATAATGCCTCCATAGAGCCACATTCTTAGGTTAGGACGGAGACTCCATGGTATCATGGTAAACCCCTGATGAGTTCCAGTTTAACTGGTTTTGGATGCCGTGAGGTTCACAGCTGGTCAGTCAAGCCTTCAGCTCAGCCTGGAGTGAGGTTTTAACCTTGGAGGGAGTGTGTGTACGTGCTACTAAATGTACTGATGCAATATGTTTTGTCCATATATATAGTGTAAGCCGAGGCTACCTCGTGAACTGTTCTGTGTGTGCGTGTCTGTCTGCGTGTGCATGTGTGTGTGTGTGACTGTAAGACTGTGTCAATCTTGTTGTGTTGGGTTGTGATTGGGGGAGGTGTCCGGGTGGCAATAATAAGGGGGTTAGTTATTGATTAGGGGTCTTTAGAGTTCAGTAAAGTTTAGTCAGAGATGAGAATCAGTGATGAGAGAGGTTGTGTGTTGATGAGAGAAACGTGTGAGAGAGTTTTACATGTGTTTTAGTTTATAGTAGTTGAGGGTTTGTTGTTACTGCCCATTG
>JAODXP020003819.1:7500-25000 GCA_027497455.2 Sardinella longiceps
CAGGGAGAGAGAGAGAAAGATTACTACACTCAAACACACACACACACACACACACACACACACAAAACAACAAATTGCAGAGACAGACAGAGAGAGAATCACACACACACACACACACACACACACACACACACACACACACACACACACACGGCAGCTAGTAGCTTACCTTGGCACTGGTAGCCTTGTTTGCCGAAACCCCTGGTGAAGAAACACAACAAGTTTAGTCCAGTTTCATCTAAAATGGTTAACAAACATAAATAAAATCAAAAGATCACAGGTGTTTTTGTACCGTCTGCATGTCTTAGTTTAGCAATTTGTTATTATTGCATTATGTTTCCGTTGGGATTGTTTGTTTGTTTGTTTGTTTGTCTGTTTGTCTGTCACAACTTTACAGCAAAAGTTAAGGACAGTTTCTTATGACATCTGACCAGAGTTGTGTCTTAGCCCAAGAAGAAGAATCTGTTGTAATGCAAAAGTATTTCTAGACATTACTTATTATGCCCACAAGGTGGCATTCTATGACCATATTAAGTACCATGTGGACGATTACTTCTCTCCTGAACTAGTGCCTGTTAGATTGAAAGCATGCTTGCCAAGGATGGACATGCCTGTTCCTAGCTCTGCGAAGCTACTATGTTTACTTATAAGTATTTGAGATAAAGTTGCAATCTCAGCAAATCATTGTTTTGTGGTTCTTATATTACCAAGTTACCACAGAATCCATCACATTTTGGTGATGATCACGATTAGGATATGGACTCAGGAATTTTTGAAAGGATTCTTTAGACTATTTGACAGATTGTCACGTCCATCGGGGTGCCATCTGGAATTTATATTGCATTAGTGACCATATTGGTCTAGTGGAGGTCTGCACTCTCTGAGTTATTTTCCAGTTTATTTTTATTATGTATTTGCCTTGCTCAAGGGTATAGTAGTGACACTCAGGACTCATGATGTCCACACTGACTAGACTCCTCCATCAATACACCATAACATAACATAGTGGCAGGCCCTGGAAATATTTTTCAAGGGCTACAGGTGATAACAGCTGACAACCTGTTAAAATGGTACATTGTTTTGACAGAATGAATCTCAGATTCGTGGCTTTTAGTGTATCTACCGTATAGCCATTTATGTATTGCCATAAATGTAAACTGTTGGGCCATGGATGCATTTTGTTATATCTTACATTTATGTTGTCTATGCATCATACAATTTAAACTTATCCCACTGCCTTAGTCTTATTTCAAAATTTAATGTCAGGACTTTTTAAAGAACTGATGCTACATATTGTTCATAGTTCATAGTTACACATCTCTAATTTTTATTTTCAACACTGATTCCTAGGTGTTGCTAAATAGCCTAATTCAAAACTTTTAAATTTGTAATAAACTTCTACGCAACACATTGTGTGTTTGCGACATTGTCTGATTTATAGCCTTTGTATCAGACTTATAAACACACTTTTGGAACAGTTTTGCAAAGATCACATTAACATTGCCTTATCCAACTTTATAACTTTGATATGTGGAGTTCAATAGCTTTGGATCAGACTCCGAAGCAATCACGTGGGCCACTCACACAAACACGACCAAAAAAGGACTTTGATTTCTTTCACCGTCTAAGACTTTGACCGAGGCTTGATTACTTTTTTCGGTAGCCAATCTTCGAAGTGCGGTTTTGTCTTGCATTACTCATGTATTGGTCTTAAAATTGGTCTTCAAATATCACATCACTAAGCAAGCCACAAGCCACGATCATGTCGGGTTAAATTCTGTAGACTTACAACTCAGTCTACCTGCGTGCGAGCGAGCGTGCGTGTTTGTGAGAGGGAACAGTTTTGGTTTGTTTACGTTATTGTATTGAGAGCTTTTACACCACTGCGAACACACACACACACACACACACACACACACACACACACACACACACACACACACACACACTGAGAGAGAGGGGGAGAGAGAGAGAGTTCTCACTCACCAAATGAATTTGGCGCAATAGCTGCAGAATGTCGGCTGTTTGAAGGCGTGCGCCATGAATTTGTGTTCCTTCACCTCGTGCACTTTCTTCTGTCTCAGAGTTCCCTGTCTCGCGAAGCCCCTCACGCCCTCATTAACGTCTCCATCACTGCCGCGCGCTACTGCTGGGACTGCTATGGCGGGATCTGCCATGTTATTATTCGAGACGGACATCTGGAAACACCGCGCCTATGTGAAAGCAATCCCGCTGCTAACGGTGTTGTGGCCACTCGCCAAAAGTCCGGGGGGAGAGAGCTGTTCCATCTTGTTGTTAATTAACCTGCGGGTAACATCTCTTAGGTAGCCTACACACCGCCACCCAGGGGTGTAGGTATTTATTGAAAACTTCTAGAAATAAAATAAAACATGAATCCGTCCCCACCTAGGCCACTACGAAAAATAACCCAATAAAAGATCGCTAATAAAAGATAAATTAATCTTACTTCATTGTCTAAATCAAAACATATTAATATTTCGGTTTTATTCTGGATGAACATTTGTCTAGGCCATAGGCTACCTGGGCAAACTAAGGCTTGGGGGTCAAATGTGGCCCATTGAGCTATTTACTCCGGTCCATGGAGCCTTCCCAAAATAAAATAATTTCTCATTTAGACAAGGTGGCTTAGATTATAGGACTGAATTATCAACTTTGTATTCATGAAATACATTTGTACAAATCCCACCCTTTTAAACCTGCACATAAACATGTGGGAGTATTAGTTTGAGACTATCAACCGGCTGACTGTTAACACCCGGCCCGTTAGTCAAAATCTAAAGCCCAATGAGGCCCTTCGGCCAAAATAATTGCCCACCCCTGGTCTAGGCAATAGGGTCACTGATAAATTTAAATCCCAGAAGGGAATCAGCAGTTACCACTAAAAGTCAATGGGTTCTTCCTTGTCCAAAGACGCACCTCTAGTAACAGTGCATAACATACACACACATTTTCTTTCTAACTATTCTCCTCCATTTATACCTTGTCCTCTCCATCTATGCTGCTGCTGCCCTCTAGAGGAAGAAGTGTGAGCTGAAACACACACACACACACACAAGTACTCTGTCTCTGTCTCTCTCGCACACACACACACACACACACACACACACACACACACACACACACACACGTAGATTGTCTTTTTCTGTCATAATGCTGCCAAACAAAACATCAGACACATGACTTCCATCATACCAATATAAACAACATTTATTTATTTATTTATTTATTTATTATGTGTGTGTGTATTTGTGTGTGTGTGTGTGTGTGTGTGTGTGTGTGTACCCTTTCAGCAGCCCCATGGTCCACTCATCTCCATCCTATAGCCCTCTGAGATCCTCTATGTCTATAACAGATTATTACCGAACTATAACTCATGAATTCAATCAAGATAGTCCAGAGCAACAGCATTCTGACGTGTAGTTTAGAATAAAAATGTGTCTTTGTATCAATATTCCATTTGTGTGCCTGTAGCAGTCTGTGAGACACATTCGCTGCCAGTATTTTGTGTGGCAAATGACAACTATAACTTCATAAAATTATGACTATGATGCACATGTAATTTGCACTAAAGAAAGTATGTTCTATGTCTAGTTGGAGTACAGATCTATGAGCCTCATTCGTCAATGTCTCTTTTGAGAAAAAAAAAATGTTCTTGAATCATCCTTTAGCAGTTTTTGAAGATTTGCATTCACCAATATAGGTTTCTCAATGGGGCCTTAAAGGAGAAATTTGGTGTGATAAGGACCCAAAGTATATTGCAACGTCATAAAAAGTTGGAACATTTTCCAGGGAGTAGAATTTTGATACTTTCATGCAGGCTGGACAACACCACTTAGTTGTAGTAAGAACACCATGAAAAGTAGATAAGAGTTGAAACATTTACAAGGAATAGTATATACTGTATGTGCTTTTTACTGTTTCCATCATATTCCATCAGTCAGAAGAGCCACCTGAGCACTGACAGCAACTTTCTTGTTTCTTCTTGAGTGTTCTGATTTAATCATTTTCCCCCTCAACTTCCTCTTGAACCTTGAATATGTCTTCCAGTAACTGTTTCACAGTTTGTTGTAGTTCATCGATGTTATCATTTTTCTGTTTGAGTTGCTGTTTTAGCTGGTAATTCTCTTTCTCTAACGGTGAAATTGCTTTTTGTAACTCCTTCATTGCATTTTTCGTGCTTTCATTATCATCTTTTATCTCAAAGAATTGTTGTAAAAACATTTGAAATTTTTGAGTAAGCTGGTTAATATCTTCCTTCTGCTCATCATATACACATTGATTGTTTTCTCGCAATTGCTTGATTTCATCGTTTGTTTTCCTTTCATTCTCCTGTTGAATCTGTTCTAACTGCCTCTGTTTCTCCTGTATCGTGGCATAAGCTTGCATGATTTGCTTTTTGCTTTCCATCATCCAGAAGAGGTAGGCCACCTGAGTGCTGAGAGCAGCCTGGAGGTCTGGGCGTTCCTCCATGAATGAGCAAAGTCTCTCAACTAGTTCCATCATTTCATGGGAATCCTCCTGCCAATACAAACATGCTTTATATGTCACTTTTATTGTCTTTAAATTTAAAATGTCTTTAAATTGTAATACATATGAGAGGGTGGGTCGGGGTCACCAACAAAGAGCACCCATGACCAACAGAGGCGATGTAAGTGATGTAAGTGTGTTGAAGAAGGTTACAGATGAGGCGATGTGCTGTGTGTCCATTATGTTGGGAGGGGTGAGGGGGCCTTGTGATGGGATATGATGGTCATGGAGTAATGGTGTCGGTGGAGGTCAGTATAGAGAGGGCTTAATATTAGACAAGTAGGGAACTGTTGCATTATGAGGGGAGATGGCAGTGATTTTGTGTGAATGTACCACTCATGGTCAATTCTAGTTTAATGCTGTGGTCAGCTAGCCTGACACGTCAGACTATATCATAAGAATGTATAGTCTGAAGACCACTGATAGACTGTACCTCAATGGAGGGGCGGGTGATTGCGTTGTCTTTCAAACTGCCTCTCCACGTAATAGGCTAGCGTTCCGGCCAGTGGTACCAGCTGGTATATCAAACTTTTCCCGTAGCCCATCGGTAACACGGCAAAGACATCTTTTTCAGAACGAAAAACTTCAGTGCACTTTCTTGTTTCACTTTCAAAGAAAATGACAAGTGCAATTCGTCCAAAACTAAAGCCAAAGACGATTCCGCTCTGGTTTGAGCAGGGCTGTCGTCATCGTACAAAGCCCGCCTTACGATTTCCTGTACACATACCGTGCTGTGATTGGTTATCCGCCTCCAGAGGAAGGCTAAAACGGGTTTCTATCAGTGGCCTCTAGACGTACCTCTGTGCAAATTCAAATTTGCTACCACTAGGGGTACGTCTAGAGTCTAGGCTAGTGGTCAGCCAATCACTGTGAAATATCAGAAAGATAAAGGGTATGTTTAAAATTTTGGACATAGGAAACCCAAATTTTATCTATCAGTGGAGACCGTTTTCAACACATTTTCAACTCATTGTCCTGTCATAGAGATAGCATACAAATAGCATGTGGCACTGCATAACCCTCAGCTGTCCAATTGTATTACTCTTTAGTCATAATAATTGGAAACATGTCTTTGTGGCCAGGAAATCCTACCTCACAGGTCTCAGGGACTGAGAAAGACACGATGATGTAATTGATCTCCTCCGTAATCACCAACTGTTCCATCTGCTTGAACTCCTCAGGACTCTGCTCTCCTTTGCCCTGGTAAAGGAAAAATGGGTTTATTGCTGACCTGAAATATGGCCTACAGGTAACAAATTCCCATTTTAGCCAGAATCACAGGTGAGTGCGTTTATAATGAATATCAATAATATTTAAATATTATTCAGATGATGATCATGTGATGCTGCCATGAATAAGCAATTATAAAAAGGTGGAGAGTGTACCGGTCATATTCTGATTATTGATAACATATGCCAGTGTTTCTCAAAGTGTGGGGCGGGCCCCACTAGTGGGGCGCAGACACATGACAGGTGGGGCGCGAGACATCTATACGATCGACCATGCCCCCTGAATTCACAGCTATTTGTCAGATATGAGCATATGACAGTAAATTGAGCTTTCCAATGGTGTTGTTTTTTACTAGTTGCTGTGATGAGGGGTTTGAGAGAAGTTTGTCTTTGAATTAGTAACATGAAAATTCTAACATTGACAAAAATCTTGTACTTGTAAAGTATTCCTCAGGGAGATACATGTATTGTGCGCAAATTGAGCCTTCCAGGTGGGGCGTGAAAATTCTCTGCCTTCCAAAGTGGGGAATGACAGAAAAAGTTTGAGAACCACTGACATATGCAAACACCTTCACCACCCTTGCATCATTCAGTTTTTAGAAACTTCACAAATGAGAATTAACTTTGAACTGTGAACAAAATATTCTTCAGATGAACACTCTAATATTCGTTAATCAAATGTAAAGAGGGAATATGAATTAAATATTTTATTAGCACCTTATGTAGACACCATGTAAAAAAAGCCAATGTCCACTATTATGCTCTTCACTGAGGACTTAGTGAATGATTGGATACTCACTTTTTCAATCTCCTCTGATAAGCTCTTCATATCTGGAGCATATGGTTCAAGGACCTGCCCCAAGTTTAGGATTTTCTTCATGTGTTCCTTGACATCTTCAGAGCTGACAGCGAAGCCGGGCGAGTGCATCACCTCATTCCTCACACGTGTTACATCATCTATGGTCTGTACAAGGAAAGTTGGATTAAACCCTGCTGTGTATTAGCCTGATTGCCATCGACTTTCTACGAGACTTTGGTCTGACCAAGAACCCGTATAACAAAGTTTCTCAAAGCACATGGTTGAACAGGACTGAGAGCCATTGGAGCTGCTCTTTACAAATCCTGCCCAATCAGCAGCTGGCCAGACCAGCGACTGCAATGCCGAAGGTGTTACGTCACTGGGAGGGCGTGCCAGGCTAGCTGTGTATGTAAACTTCTTGAATTTTGTCAGTTTGTGGTCTATTTCTTATTGAGCGATAAACACTGTAGCTGAAGAACAGCACGCAAAAGAGAAGAGCAAAATTCAATGGAAGAAAGCACACCGGAGTTCCCTTTTACCAACATGTCCGAAACATAACATAACAAATATTCAGACCCTCCAGGATTTCGCGATGTTGCGATTTGCAACTTCAATGCAACTTCAACCAATCCCCGCCACTTCATCGCGGCCATGCAATTTTGAGGAATCACCGCACCTTCCCCGCAACTTCCTGGAAGGTTTCTAGAAATATCACCTTTCACTCGCAAGTGAAAGATCAACGGATGCAGTGCAGAGCTTTTCCTGCTCCTTGTTTCGCGGTGCAAATATTACGCTTACTGTGCAAAACAGCTGCTAATCACAATATTCTTGATCAATTTTAGGCTATTGCTATTTACGTTACGTTTATGTTATGAGGCAAGTGTTACCTTAAATTACGCATTGGACTGAATGAGCTCTCTTATGTTGCGCTCGTTCTCTCTCTCTCTCTCCCTCTCCCTCCATGTGTGTGCGCGTGTGTGGATTCCAAAATCACAAACTATCTAAATGTCACACGGGCGATGTGTTGGGAGACTAGTTCCCATTCATTTTCAATGATAGTAGGCAACAGCGATTAACGGCGAGCAACTGAGCAACAGATCGCCTGGTGGGCGAGGAAAAAATAGAAATGCAGGCTATTTTCTGCAAAAGTTGGGCGATTTAACCAGGCGATTTTTCATAAACGCCAATCAGAGTGAAGCCATGCGTGACGGCATACTTTCAAAAAGAATTTTGATCTGACACCTGTCATGGCGGAGCTAACTCAAAAATCGCATTTATCTGTTGACAACCTAAGAAGTTAAGGACTTATGACTTGATATTTTGTAAAACGAGGCGGCAAATGAGGTAAGATAAAACTGAAAACATGGGTTTTGTAACACAAAAATACATCTGTGGCGATATACGTTGTCGCTACCAGACGCATATTTTAGCAACTAACGGTAGCAACTAACTCCATACGAGTCACGCCTCTTTGGCAACCGAGTTGCTTGTTCAAATTGCCCAGTTGTCTTCCCGTGTGACCACAGGGTAAATGACGAATTCAAGCGGAGTTGAAAGTTATTGCTAATGTAGGCTACATTAGAACTATCTCTACGAAGAATTCTACAAAATTTATTTTCACCGAGCTATCTTTGTCATAGGACACTGAACACACATTAAGTTGGTTCCCATTCTTTAGGTCTATCAGAATTCTTTCAAGAATTCAGTCAAATTCTTTCAGTTTGTGTAAGCTAGCTAGCCTGCATCTTTTCCATGTTTCAAGATATCAAATCCTGTTTTGGCTTGTATGAAGTACAAAGCTTCTTAGATGGCTTTTATATTTTTGCATTAAAATTAAGCAGATTTTTTTTCTTTCAGGCAAGTAATTGCTAGCCTGACATAGCCCGCCCATAATACGAATGTTCATACGTGTCATGGTCTGGGCACGGTCCTCTGGGGCGTGTTTACATTGGTAGGGAGTCTACCGGCCAATAAGCAAAGCTGATAAGACGAGCTGTCCAATCGTTTCAAACCAGAAGTGAATGCCCTCCCCCCGCAGTATAATCGCTTCAGGTTAAACAACGTCCAGACCATGAATACGGATGAACAGCAGTATTATGGTCGGGCTATGTGTCAGGCTAAGTAATTGCCACACAAAAGTTATTTATTGTATAACAAACAGTACAGCTCATGGCTTGCTTCTTGCTGTGGAACTACTTCACTTGCAGCT
This sequence comes from Sardinella longiceps, assembly GCA_027497455.2. NCBI lineage: Eukaryota > Metazoa > Chordata > Actinopteri > Clupeiformes > Clupeidae > Sardinella > Sardinella longiceps. The sequence continues at coordinate 16,286 of JAODXP020003819.1, forward strand.
TCTAAATATATAAAGAGTGCTAGCTCCCTGGCAATGGCTTCACATTAGGTATACCACAGTTTTACTAATGCTTAAATACAGTCTACTCAGTGCAATCAATCAAGCCCAATATGATTAAGGTTATGGTGATGAATATGATGAAGCGGAAGATGATGACATGCAACAACCACTCCCTCCTTCTTTGCTTTACAGCAGCACTTTCATCACTATTTCAGACATATTTTTAATATAATATTTTGTTCTGGTTTACAGATGAACTTGGATGGCATGTCGTCATATAAAGGGTTGATAACTAAAACCATAATTGCCATCAGCCACCTATAATTTGCATTCTGCAGTTCTAGATGGTAAACAACCTTAAGATAAAAGAAAACCTATAGTTGCAATATGGCATTGTTCACTGCATAGCTATAACCACCTACCATCATCAAACACATCCAAATGTGCTGCTTAAACTTTCCGCGACTTTTCCTGGCCCCCGCAATTTTCTCGCAATAAAATGCCTAAAATCAGCGCAACTTTTCAGAAACCTGTCGCGAAATCAAGCATTTTTGATCGCAACAATCACAAAAAAGTCCCTGGGGGGACTGAATAAAACGGTAAAAGGGAGCTCCGGTGTGCGTATTATTTTCTTCTATCCCTTTGTAGGTCACCCACAAAAAATACTTATGAAAAAAAAAATATTTTTTTGTCTTTTCCAGCTCTAGTAAGCTCCAATAACAAGAATCAATGATTTTTTTCTCAATCGACCCCCCCATCTGTATTTTGTGAACCTCTACCAAACGGTTGAGATGACTGTAAGGGGTGCATTTTACGGAACACTGGAAACATATAGAAAACATAGATATACAGCTATAAAACTTTGTATACAGTATATGCATATTTCTGCATACAATCACATTACAAAGTGCTCTTTATTGCTATTTTAGCAAAATTATCTACTTTTGTAATAGGCTCCTATTAAACACCATACTAATTAGCCTAGACTCTAGACATACCCCTCGCGGTAGCAAATTTGAATTTGCACAGAGGATACGTCTAGAGGCCACTGATAGAAACCCGTTGTATCCTTCCTCTGGCGGCGGATAACCAATCACAGCGCGGTATGTGTACAGGAAATCGTAAGGCGGGCTTTTGTACGATGACGACAGCCCTGCTCAAACCAGAGCGGAATCGTCTTTGGCTTTAGTTTTGGACGAATTGCACTTGTCATTTTCTTTGAAAGTGAAACAAGAAAGTGCACTGAAGTTTTTTGTTCTGAAAAAGATGTCTTTGCCGTGTTACCGACGGGCTACGGGAAAAGTTTGATATACCAGCTGGTACCACTGGCCGGAACGCTAGCCTATTACGTGGAGAGGCAGTTTGAAAGACAACGCAATCACCCGCCCCTCCATTGAGGTACAGTCTATCAGTGGTCTTCAGACTATACATTCTTATGATATAGTCTGGCGTGTCAGGCTACATACTAATGGCAATCCCATTGAAATGCATTGGTACATTGGTACCTCCAAGCCCAATAACCAAGGACAGGCTGGGCCAAAAATTTTGAAATAGCATTTTCCATATAAGTCTTAAATATCTAAACATGCAAAAAACAAGATAAGTCAAATGAGTATTTTCATTACTATGAAAATATAGATTTTTGGGTAGAGGAGACTCGCCCCCATTGAAAACCATTATAATAGGTACAGACGGCAAGTCCGGGCACGCCCATAAAATCAGCTCCTCGTGTCCCCCATGTGGGGGAAAACAAACCCTAAATTAGTGAAGGAGTCAATGGCATGCTAAGCTACAAGTTACACTGAGCACCATCTACAAGGAGACAGACACATTTTTGAGGGCAATGCCTGAAGGTAGTAATGATGGTCAGATGGTCCGATGTGAATTCTGAACTTGACACCCCTCCAAACGCGATACTGATGACAATTTAGATGATGTTTGTTAGCTTCATTAGCTAACTAGCCAAGTTCATTTATCACCACAGTAAATGTAGCTAACTTTAGCTTGCTTAACTGAGCTAATCAGACTTGTGATTGAAAGTCCATTCACCATAATGTTAAATTGGCCTCTGTTATCCCCCACGCTGACTCCACCCTAGCATTTTGGGGGTGTTAACCGTACTTGCCGTCTGTATCTATATCAGACATACCCTACACTCCCTTGAAGTGCGTAAGTATACCATCTAAGGGTGTGGAGGGCATTTTTAGGACCTAGTTTACCCAGCTATGGAGTTAAAAAAGGATCAAAGAAAGAAATTATATGATTTTTTTGATACTTGACATAACAGCCCATTAATTTCCATTCACTGAGTTATGACCCTTTAAGGACATCTCAACCGTTTGGTAGAGCATATTTTCACAAAATTATTAAATAACATATGTATTTTCGCATGAAAATTAATGTGGACTGTTTTTAACAATATTAAACAGGAAAAAACTCCTATGCTTGGAAAATATGGAAAAATTTATAGTAAGTATAATGGTTGAATTTATGAAATTCCGTATTTTGAAGTCATACTAACTAAAATGTCATGGCTTTGAAAAGCAAGTTTTTTGTATTTAATATATAGTATCCAAGTAGTATAGATGATTCCATGTGATTTAATTAAGGATGGTTTGGTTTTTATCAAAATATGATGAGTTAAAAGTTGCTCTACCAAACGGTTGAGCAAACCTATAATGACACTTATCTAATACTGCACCCAAGTTTTGGACCAAGGACTCTACAAAGCTGTGTAGAAAACACAGTTTGAAATCCATGGTCCAGTCCCCTTTCTTCAGATTCCCCCGGAAGGAGGTCATTCTAAGCATGTTTTAAGCTTTAAAGGAACCGTGGCCATGCATGGTCTTCAATCAACGACATAGGCAAGGTAGATTGTCAATGGGCATCCCCATCCACAAATCATGAGTCGCCACTGACAACAACTGACATTGCTCACACGGCATACCTGATTGTTTCATAAGACATACAGTAGTTCAGCATAATATTAAAATGTGGAAAACATACTGGCAATATCAGAAAAGGTCTCAAAGCAGCATTGCTATTTTATCGTAACAATTTGCAATAGGCGCCACCGGGCATATCCAGTGTCAAAGAGTCAGGTATCGGGTATTGTGTCAAATTGAGATTGTTTGGGATGCAATCCGTATTTCTATATATCAACTTTAAAGACGATATTACCAGTGTTAAAGGAAAGCAGTGGAGTGAATTCAAGCATAGCCCTTTTGAAAGAATGCACTAGTTAGTGAGTTGAACAAAATAATTGGTACAGCATAGACCGAACGCGAACGCAGAAGCGAACAAGTAAAGCACTTTATACTGAATCAATGGGACCAAAACCGAAAGTAAGATCTGAGGTTACATTGACTCAATGTAAAGTGTTTCACGTTCGTGATAGGTCTATGTTGTTCGAAATTCTTTCATTTCATGCGAAATATGTAAGAAAGCTCGTGCAGCAGGGCTATGCTTACTGTACGTTCACACCAACAGCTACTAAAGCCACAAAATCACTTTTGTAGCTCAAAAAAGCAGCTGCTAAATTTTCTGTGTTCGCCAAAATCGCTCTATCGCTAATGACGTGCATGTTGTCATTCCCATTAACATCACAGCGTTTAGATTTTACAGCTGAAACGCATCATAGCTAATTTGAATAAAGTTAACCGTTTTTTTTTAGTCGCTCAAATCGGTGAACTTTTATAGCTGATAGCTTTTGTAGCTCTTATCGCTTTTGTCACTCTTGCCCATAGAAAGTGAATGGCTTCTAGCGATTTCACAACTTTAGTAGCTCTTGATGTGAACGTACAGTAAAACTTACTCCGGACGTATACTTTAATCCTCGCAATTTCCTCAAAAATGTGACCTGCTGTTTCTGATTACAGGTAAGTCTAAAAGAAATCTCTTCAGTGCTCAAATGGATGCTCACCTGCTGCAGTTTGTTGGCTTTGACGAGTCTGTGGAAGTGTGTGCAGTTACTCATCAGGTTGGTGAGAGCCGCAATGTCAAAGTCTTCAAACTTAACATGACCCTTGTGGCCACCTGGCATGTAGACCTGTGGGAAACACAATCAACTGTGTCAGCAAATAGAATATTTGTTTCATGGGACAACTGGATCTAGGCTTAGACTGCCAGTTAGCACAAAAGCAGTCCATAGGTTATACCAGGCAAGGATGAGTTTTTTTTCTATAACAGCTCATCAAGTCACTGCACTCACATGGAATTAGGCCTACCTATGAAGGTGATTTGTGTTAATTGCGGAGGATGCCTCGTCTGACTATCGCCAAGTTATATTTAGTCTGGAGACCCCACTATTGCTTTTTCTCATAGCGGAAGCGTCAATTGCAATCGTCCAGAGGGTTTTGATAAGATAAGATAAGATAAGATAAGCCTTTATTGTCTCTGAAGTAGAGAAATTTGTCTTGGGCATGAGAGTGAGAGACACATTAGACAGACGTACACATACACAAGCAACATGTAAACAAACAGTACATTCAGCCTGGTGCCCTCTACTAAAACTAGAGCAGTCATTTAAACATATACATTCCTATAACTAGGCTAATAAATAAATACCCATGAATAAGTTACACACACCTCCACACACCCATATGCCCCCCCCTCCCCTCCTCCTCCTAAGACCTGCTATTCAGCAGTTTAATGGACCAAGGAATCATTGAAAATTTAAACCTACATTTGCATTTGTTAAGCATATTTGTTAAATATAAGTGCAAAGCCATGTGGAAACATATAGAAAGTGAATGAAATGAAGCGCGCAAAGGAGCTTGGGTACTCCCAGGCGAGAGGATGCCTGTAATCGAGTGCAAATGTGCCATGTCGACAATTTGTAACTTAAAAATTCCAAGCATTACCTTCCATAGCACTAGTCCTGTGTAAATCAGCATCATAGTGATTGAACTGTAGTTTATATTACACACTTTTTGCATGCTTTTATCTATTTGTCCAGGTTGAGTAACATTTTGAAAAGCATTTTGTAAATTTTAGGGAGACCCTTCAGCAGTTGAGTTACCCCATTATTTTGCAGGAAGTTAACATGGATGACAGCATGGAGTATGAAACATCTTAGGCTAATATTATCAGGCTATCAATAAGCTGCACCCTCTGGTTTCTAGTACTTTTAAAAGCTGAGGTCCATGACATATGGGCCTTCAATATCAGTGTAAAGACAGATGCAAACAGGGGCGGTCCTACCCTCTTTGGTGCCCTGGGCGAACATCTTATCTGGCGCCTCATCGTATTGTCATGAGGATAAAAATAATAAAACAAAGCTAAATAGCCATTGCTGCTAATTTCCATTTTTTTGTATTTTTTGCAAAACTCTAATGGTACTTATGATAGCTATTAGTTACTCTACTATATGCATGTCAAGCTTCTCACAGCAACGGGGAATACCTGAACCCCCAAACTCCTCCCTTTCTGGTGTGTGAGACTTCAGCACTGAAGTCTGAAAGCAGGCAAACCTTAAGGGATTTGGGTTGTTCATTTTCTACAAATGGGTGATAGAAAACTCTTCTGTTCAAATTATAGGTCTACATCACAATGTGTAGTGATTGTTTTGGTTTAGTTTTATTTTTTGAGCTCTTGATTATTAGATGGAAGCAGCCAAGTTTCTAACACCAGATAGATATTTAAAAATGGGGGGCGATCTTTACACTGAAATTGAACGCCCTCATTCTCAAGCAAGTACATTACAAGTGACACCAATGCATGTGGCTGGATGTCTATTTTAATTTGATACTTCTATTTTAGGCGGAGATATACCAGTGCCAAAGCTTCCAAAAAGACAATGAAGCAAAACCGGATCACCCCCGATTGTAATTTTCGGCGCTCGCGTGCGCAATAATAATTAAAAAAAAAAAACTTTGGAGTGCCCGTGATGCCGCCTCCACACGATGGCGCCTGGGCGACCGCCCATATTGCCCATGCCAGAAACCGCTCCTGGATGCAAATGCACCACAAGAAACAGCGATTTGTAATTATTATCTCCGCCAAGGAGGTATACTGTATGTTTTCGCCGGTGTGTGTGTGTGTGTGTGTGTGTGTGTGTGTGTGTGCGTGCATGTGTGTGTCTGTCTGTCTGTCTGTCTGTCTTTTTACAACCTTCAGCAAGAATGACCATACCTGAGAACACTGTAGTTACAATGTTGACTGTACCGTGTTTATGGATGATATTGTTGAGTGTTTTAATTACAGTGTGGACTATGAATAGCTAGTAGATGGTAGACAGTGTCTGCAGTGTACCTTGGCCGCCTCCCATTTCTCCTTAGGCCAGCGCTGGGGGTTGCAGTTCTTCCAATGGATCAAACTGCCTCTTGGCTTTGTGATTTTCCCATAGCATAGAACTCCACTGTCTGCACACCTCACACAGTGAATCAGGAAGCTGTACACACACACACAAACATAGTAGCAGACACATTCATCAGTCTTCAACATTCTGTCCCCTTTTGTTGTCAGAGTCAAATAATTACATTATTTTGTAGGCATTTAGGTATGTAGCTTCCATTATTATGAGAACAAGTAAACTACTTCTATCCACATATGGTAATGGAGTCAAATTCCCATCCAATTTGCATTATTTCCATAAGGCCACCGGGAGACACCGGGACTGTGGATGGAAATTAGGGACCGCAGATGGAAATAAGATAGCATAGTCATGAATAAGTGCCCATCTAGTGCTGTAAACTCAATGTCCGTGTAAAAACCAGTTCAACTGGAACTCTAAAGTTCTGTTTTCCTGACACTTTAGTTTCTATCAACACATCACAGTTTCCTTCACAGCTTTCATCGTTATTGTTAGATTACCGGCTGTGGCTTTATATTCCCCTTGATCTCACAATTCTCTCCACAGATAAAGGTGCCAAGCTTATCCACAAGTTCCTGGTGAAACAGTTGGGTCTGATCTTCGAGGAAAGTCCGCAGTAGACACCTCAGGGCCCGTAGTCCATTAACACAACTCAACCAGTTCCTGTAGTCTTTGTCCTGATATCGCCTATCAATCGTATTCATAGTTACTCAATGGCTGTGCCTAGATTACCTCTTTCTTAATGTACACACCAGCACAAACAGCTTATCAAGTCTCTACTCTTAGTCCTGATGCCGCCTAGTTGTATAACTGGAGGAAGACTTTCTTGCCTGCTATTAAATCAATGTTCAAAATCCAGTCATGCCCACATAAACCAAGCTAGAGGTAGGGCTGCAGACTTACGTCACTCATAAAGGGCGGCCCTCTGTTACATTGGGATTGATCTTAAAGGAATAGTTCAGCTCTTTATGAAAATTGGTTATTCACCCACCTGCTGTTAAATAACATTTTGGTCTCATTGCTTGTGTTTTCCTAGTACTTAGGCATTACTAATTGTCCCCATTTTTTAACTTTAGCATAGCATAGGCGCTGGAATGCACCCCAAGTTGCCAGATAGCAATTCTTTGGCAACTTTACTTTCCAGTTTCTATGCTAAGTTAAAGGTAAAATTGGGGTTGCCAGACTAGGACAACGCAAGCACTGAGACCAAAAATGCTCTTACCCACATGTAACTCCAGATAAGGGAGTGAATAACCAATTTTCATAAAGAGGTGGAATATTACTTTAAGCTAGAGTGAAGGGCACCACCTGCTGGCCACCCACCAACTTCACTCCCAGCAGCATCTCAGTTTTCTCAAGAGGTCTCCCATCCAACTAATGTTCTCAAAGTGTGGCCTGGGGGCCAATGATGGCACGTGGAAACATTTCTGGCAGCCTACAAAACCATCTGATGATATCTGTAAAACTTAAAACTGTACATGCTTTGAAAGAATGAATTTATTGCAATAAATCATAACCTGGTTATTAGAATGATTACTTTTTCTTTTCTTTCTTTTCTCCTGCTGCCCCTTTGGTGGTCCTAAATCTGAAATTGGCCCTCACCTATCAAAACTTTGAGGTGTAGAGAATCTTATTATATCAGCCTCTCATGATGCATGTGCACCTGTGTGTGTTTGTGTGTGTGTGTGTGTGTGTGTGCATGTGTGCGAGTGTGTAATTTAGAGAAAGAGCAATAAATGTATTGTGATGCCCCCCTGATATTTGGTGCCCTAGGCATCCGCCTCGTTTGTCTATGCCAGTGTTTCTCAAACTGCGGGCGGGCCCCACTAGTGGGGCGCAGACACATGACAGGTGGGACGCGAGACATCTCTTTACGATCAACCAACGGCCACACCATGCCCCCCAACTTCACAGCTATTCATCAGATATGCGCTTATGACAGTAAATTTTCCAATAGTGTTATTTGCTTGTTGCTGTGATGAGGGGTTTGGGAGAATTTTGGCTTTGAATTAATAACATGAAAATTCTAACATTGACAAAAATCCTGTTATCGCAAAGTATTCCTCACGGGGATACATGTATTGTGCACAAATTGAGCCTTCCAGGTGGGCGTGAAAATTCTCTGCGTTCCAAAGTGGGGAATGACAGAAAAGTTTGAGAACCACTGGTCTATGCCAAGAACCCGTCCTGATGTCACATAATCCAGTTTACTCTCAAGAAACATGCCCACAACCAGGGCCTTTTCTAGGCAGGCAAACTAGGCAATCGCCTAGGTTCCAAATGTTTGTCTCAATACATTTATTACTTTATTGTCTTTAGTTTTTCACTTGTAATTCTAAAAAAACTCAAACCTGGCCTAGGGCGGTGAAAACAAAGATCTTTAAACAATGACCAAGATAGAG
>JAODXP020003819.1:30000-35638 GCA_027497455.2 Sardinella longiceps
TGTGTGTGTGTGAGAAATAGGAAAAAGTGCTTTTCTGAGTGTGTTTGCGGAAACTTCACAATGGCCACTTGTGGTTTTGAATGTGAAATTATGTGTGGACACACGTCACACAGATATACCTCACGTCTGTGTGTGTGTGTGTGTGTGTGTGTGTGTGTGTGTGTGTGTGTGTGTGTGTAAAATGGAGATGAGAGACAGGGAAGTGTTCGGTACAGGCGCATTTACAGCTTCCTGTTTTTTGATGAAAGACGTTTCTTTCTGATCACTTCCCTTTTTCCTGTTCTCAGGCCAGTCCACTTGCCTGCTGATCCGACAGAATGACGGAATCCATCCACAGAACTAACAATACCTAAGAGACCCGATGGAATTACGGAATCTATCCATAGAACCAATGAAATCTAAGAGATCACCTACAGGACCCAATGGAATTACGGAATCTATCCGTAGAACTAATGGGATCTAAAGGATCCCCCACAGGACCCAATGGACTGATGGAATCCTTCCATGGAACTAACAAGATCTAAAGGTGAAGATAACTGGTAACTTTGTCTTTTTCCTACCTACAGCACTTGGTGAGATTGAATAAATTGCTCCGCCTGTACTTCTAGTAGCAAGCCATAGGTAATTTGATTGGATGATGCAGTTGGTGACATCTAATCACAACGCTCTATGTGTTTAGAGCGGGCTTCGCCCAAAACAACGGCCTTTTGAATCTGTATTGTTTGTTCCTCCGATTGGCCATAGATACAGATGGCAAGTCTGACCACGCCCACAAATTAACCGTACTTGCCGTCTGTATCTATACGCTATCCTGTTGCGTGAAGAAGTACTTAAAAAGATAACAACTTTGTTCCGCCCACTATTGAGTTCGGTCTATTTCTCGATGCCAGACTACACATTTTGAAGTATGGGTTCACTCAAAATGGTGTTAAGCCCTGATTTCGGATATCTTACGATGAAATACAATGGTTAAGATTGAAATTTTGTCAAGCGCTTCTGTTCCGAGACTTTTTGCTTGTTGCTGTACCGTTTAAACAGCAGCCTATGGCCGTTGGAACAATCCTTCCTAAAACGCATTAAACATCTGTCTACAAAAATTGTGAAACTCCCCAAGTGGTCTGTAGTGTTCACTGATATGCTGGCATAAATATCACCGTAAAATATGACTGTGACTATGACAAATGTGATTTATGTATTTATTGGATGTTGATGCAAACCAAATTTCACTGTAACTAACGGACAATAGTAAAAAGAAAAAAAGTTTTAACTGCTTTATTTCACAGATCATCAGAATGGCTGACCATGTAGTTGGTGATTCTTCTTCACTTCAGTCCGGTTCAGTTGTAAACCAGTCTGAGCCAATCATAGCCCAGTCTCCTCAAGTCTCAGATCAGTCTGGTCCAATCATAATCCAGACACTCCAAGTCTTAGATGTATCTGAGCCAATCAGAGCGCAGTCTACTCAAGTTTTACATCAGTCTGGTCCAATCATATCCCAGTGTCCTCAAGTCTTAGATGTGTCTGATCCAATCAAAGCCCAGTCTACTCAAGTCTTAACCCAGTGTGAGCCAATCATAGCCCAGTCTAGGAAAGTCTTAGATCAATCTGAGCCAATCATATCCCAGTCTACTCAAGTTTTGTATCAGCATGAGCCAATCATAACCCAGACACCCCAAGTCTTTGTTCAGTCTTGTCCAATCATATCCCAGTCTCGTCAAGTCTTAACTCAGTCTGATCCAATCATAACTCATTCTCCTAAAGTCTCCTCAAGGCCCTTAGACCAGACTGCATCAGTCTTTGGCCAATCTGTTCCAGTCTTAACCAACTCCTCTGTAGACCTAAGTCATTCTGGATCAGGGCCACAGCATTGCCTTAGTCAGTCTGGATCAGGGCCACAGTATTGCCAAAGTCATTCTGGATCAGGGCCACAGCATTGCCTAAGTCATTCTGGATCAGGGCCACAGCATTGCCTTATTCAGTCTGGATCAGGGCCACAGTATTGCCAAAGTCATTCTGGATCAGGGCCACAGCATTGCCTTAGTCAGTCTGGATCAGTGTCACAGCATTGTCTAAGTCAGTCGGGATCCGTGTCACGGCTCTGTCCTCTGGGAGCCTCAGCCAATATCTCAGCTCGTGATGGAGGATCAGTTAACGCTCCAGCTCTCTCAGGCTGCTCTATCACTGGACCAGTGACCTTCAACTTCAGCAAAGGTTATTTTACAATTCTCCGTTTCTGTTTCTTTTGCCCTCACAGAAAACACACACAAACTCTCTCTCTCTCTCTCTCTCTCTCTCACACACACACACACACACACACACACACACACACACACACACACACACTCACACAGTAACGATCCGTTGTACTCATAACTTGTTCTTCTCCATGCAGAACAACCTGCAAATGGGAAAGAAGAAGTCACTCCTGCTGCTAACCTCACCCAAGGTTAGCTAAAGCCAGCACCTCAGTTCCAGGCAATATTAACCAAGATCTCAACGTAGCTAATGCAACATAGTCAACATTAGCCAGGACTTCATTACAACCACCCCAAGATTAACTAATATCAGTACCTCAATGTTAACCAACATTATCCAGGACCTTAGCATAGCAACACCAAGTTTAAGCAACATTAATAACATTAGTCATCATCTTGGAGTTAGAAAGTGTATTCTACAGAAGATATGAGATCCTCATCTCGATGCTGTTTGTGTTTGTCTTAGCTTAGGGTAAGGTTGGTTTGTTTAGGGTAAGGGTTCAGGTTGTGCCTTTTTGGCTGTGCTGCCTGGAAGGTGCCGTTAGGGGCAAAAACCCCACCATTGAGCGTGATTGTCTATGAGGTAGGCCATGAAGGATTCCATCTACAGTAGGTGAGAACCTCATCTTGATGCACTTTGTGTTTGCCAGTAACTAGAGAAGAGGCAGTGGGTCAAGCACTGAAGGCAAGCCTGGCTCTGCGTTACGCACGCATCTTTGAGGGCAGCTCGACAGAGGGCCGGGCGAGGAGGGTGGAGGACGTCTACACAGAGCTTCTCATCGTGGAGGAGTACACAGGCGGAGCCTTGCTTGGACACGAGGCCCAGTGGATGGAGCAGAACCACTCTAGGCACTCAACATGCAGGTACAACCAAAACTGGGCCCAGGTTTATATTACTGTGTCATTGATTCATCAAATTAGGGGACAAGTTATAAGGCTCTCTGCATGTACTGTAGGTCCGACCTGAACTGGGTCCAGGCTTATTTACTGTGTCATTGTGGAGGTTGTGAATAACTGGGTCCAGGCTTATATTACTGTGTCATTGTGGAGGTTGTGAATAACTGGGCCCAGGTTTACATTACTGTGTCATTGTGAAGGTTGTGAATTACTGGCTCAAGGTCCAGGTTCTAAATCCTCAGGTTCAGGTCAAGGGCCAAGTTATAAATCGTTCAGTCAAGGTCAAGACTCATTTACATTTACATTGTCAATGTAAAGGTTATGAATTACTTACTCAGGGATAAGACTTAGGTTCGTAATCCCTTCTCTAGATCAAGGCCCAAGCTATAAATCATTCAGTCAACATTAAAGTCTAGAGATCGATCAGTCAAGGTCAAAGTTCTATTTTACTGAGTCAATGTGAAGGTTGTGAAACAATGAATCAAGGTCCAGGTTCCAAATCTGCAGGTTCAGGTTAAGGGCCAAGTTATAAGGTGCTCCGCATTTAGGTCCGACCTTAACTGAGCCCAGGTTTCTATATTTATTACTGGCTCAATGTCAAGGTTGTGGATCACTGGCTCAAGGTTCAGGTTCAAAATCCTCAGGTCCACACCAAGGGCCAAGTTATAAATCATTCAGTCAAGGTCATCTTCAGAGCCCACCATGACACAAAGAAGTAGTTGGATGTAGTCTGTTCACTGTAGTTGGCTGTAGTTTGCTGTTGTCTGTTGCAGTTGCTGGATCCAGTGTAATGACATCTTTAGAGCCCACCATGACACACGGAAAGTTCTGACGCTGGGGGTGGCAGGAGTTGGAAAGACCGTTTCTGTTCACAAGTTCATCTTGGATTGGGCAGAGGGGAGAGCCAATCAGAACGTGGCTTTCTTGTTCCCCCTGCCATTCCGCCAGCTGAACATGAAGTCAAAGAGGAAGCAGAGTCTTCAGGAGCTGCTGAGGCAGTCCTTCCCAGAGCTGAAAGAGCTGGACCACCTTCCTGACTGCACAAGACCCACCCTGTTTATCTTTGATGGGCTGGATGAGAGTCAGTTCCAGCTGGACTTCCGCAAAGAGCTCATCAGTGACCCAACAGAACCTGCCTCACTGGATGTGTTGGTGGCGTCGTTGATCTCTGGTCACATGCTCCCCGCCGCGTACGTGTGGGTCACTTCCAGACCTGCTTCGGCCAATCAGATATCACGGCACTTCGACCAGGTGACAGAGGTCCAGGGCTTCACGGATGAGCAGAAGGACAGGTACTTTGAGAAGAACACCAGTGCATCTATGGCCCATAGAATCATTACACACATAAAGAAGAGGAAGACACTTCACATCATGTGCCAGTTGCCTGTCTTCTGTTGGATTCTATCTGTAGTTCTGGAAGAGATGTGGAAGAGGGAGGCCAACGAAACTACAACTACAAATCCCAGCAACCCCTGTGACACACCAGCTCCCAGCACTCTCACAGAGATCTACACCCGGTTTCTTCTCTACCAGCTGGGCAGACGTGGAGAGAAAACAGCTTCAACAACCCAGAGTCTCCTTAGGTTGGGCAAGCTCGCCTTCCTTCACCTAGAGAAGAGGAAGCTGATCTTTGATGCAGCGGACCTGCGAGCCTGTGGCATAGACGATGAGTCCTCAGAGGGCTCTGAGTTCTCGGTCACCTGCACACAAATCTTTAAGGAGGAGACGGCTGACCTAGAGAGCCAACTGTACAGCTTCTTGCACCTGAGCATTCAGGAGTACCTGGCTGCGCTCTACGCATTGCATGCAGATGGGCGCATCAAGGCTCGCAAACAACGGAGCTTCCTTGCCAAAACAACCTTTGACGTGCAGAAGGCGGCAGTGGACCGTGCAGTGCGGAGCAAAGACGGACACTTGGACCTGTTTCTGCGCTTCCTTCTGGCTCTTTCCCTGAGTCCAAACCAGCGGCTGCTGCAGAGGCTTCTGCCTGAGCTGGACCTGCGGCATGCAGAGCCCACGGACCGAAAGATTGTCCAGTACATCCACAAGACCATCCGTGAACGGGTCAGTGCTGAGCGCAGCATCAACCTGTTCCACTGCCTGAGCGAGCTGCAGGATGACTCGGTGGTGCGGGAGGTGTCACTCTGTCTGGGCTCAGGGCAGCTACGGCCGGAGGAACTCACACAGACGCAGTGGTCAGCGCTGGCCTTCTTGCTGCTCACAGCTGAGGAGACGCAGAAGGAGTTTGAGCTGCAGAGATACTGGGCCTGCCACGAGGGTCTGAAGAGACTACTGCCAGTTGTCAGGAACACACAGCGAGCTCTGTAAGTCTGCACACACACACATACACGGAAACACACACACGCACACACACACTCAGGTGCAGGACTTGGACTTGAGGTCAGAAAGGCCTTTAGGGGCTATGCTACTATGGACCACTGTGATATGGAACACTGTGATATAGAACATTATGGAACACTGCAATA
>JAODXP020003820.1:0-35956 GCA_027497455.2 Sardinella longiceps
TGGGTCATTCCGTGTGAAATCAACCAGTGACAGACCGGTCACCCTCTCTGAAAAATCTGAAAAAAAAATGACAGTTGTTTGTATGCTCAACCTATGCTTGAATCTGAAATAGTAAGTCTGTATCACTAATGGTTGCAAAAGTACAGCCATTTGAAATTTCAAGTATTTTTAAGCATTTTGGGGAACAAGCCTTTTGTTCAACTTCCAACATTGCTGGCTCTTTCAGTATTTCACACACAATTGTGAAACCATGTGAATAGAAACACATTTTCCTGTAGAATTCAAAAATCAGCTCAGATCAGATGTATCTGGTTTTATTTTCCCCCTCCAAAGCTTTGAAAATGGCAATAAATTCTATACTTGTCTGGACACCTCCACCTTTCAGGGCTTCTTGTGCAAAACCTAAGTGAGACAAATTTATCGGAGTATTTTTCCTATTCACATATGGATTTTGCAGTCCTGTTTGTGCATTAACTTTTGTTGATATTGTTATCATACTGTCAGAGCATTTTTTTAAAAACAGGTATGATTTTTGCAAAGGCCATATTCATCCTCTCATTTCACCACGTGGACAGTTGGCAAGATTTTTTTAAATTTTATTATGAGTCATTCAGTATCTGAGGAACACCTATCCAAAATTTGGTGTTGTTGCTGAGTCTCGTTATTTAGATATGATTTTTTGAAAATATAGTCAGTAAATCCACTGAATTAAAGGAGAAATCCTACCCAACAACTTACTTTCATTTCTATTTAATTCTGCCCCATTCACTCAGCATTAGATTGTTTGTTATTTGGTCTATAATCAATTTTTATGTTCTTTTTCTGAAAGACAGCATTCAGGTAACTGGAACAATGGGCCTATTGGCTTTATGCTGGATTTCTCCTTGCTTATCTGCAGTACCACATTGCGCCATATGTGGTGCACTTTCAATACAATTGAAGTCAATGTAAATCAGTGGAGTTACTGACAATATTTTCAAAAAATCATATCACAATAACGAGACTCACCAACAACACAACATTTTGGACAGATGTTCCTCAGATACTGAATGAGTCATGGTAAAATTAAAAAAAATCTTGCAAACTGTCCACATGGTAAAATAAGAGGATGAAAACAGCATTTTCCAAAATTGGAACCATCTTTGAAGAAATGCTCTGACAGTATGATAACATTATCAACAAAAGCTAATGCATAAACAGGACCGCAAAATCCATATTTGAGTGGGAAAAAACTCGGATAAATTTGTCTCACTTCCTTTTTGAACAAGAAGCCCTGAAAGGTGGTGGTGTGAAATCACACATAGAATTTACAGCCATCTTCAGAGCTCTGGAGAGGGGAAACTACACAAGATACATCTGATCTGAGTAGATTTTTGAACTCTACAGGAAAATGTGTTTCTATGCACATGGTTTCATCATTGTGTGTGAAATACTAAAAGAGCCAGTTATGTTGGAAGTTGGACAAAAGGCTTGTTCACCAAAATGCTTAAAATTACTTGAACTTTCAAATGGCTGTACTTTTGCAACCATTAGTGATACAGACTTACTATTTCAGATTCAAGCATAGGTTGAGTATACAAACAACTGTAATTTTTTTCAGATTTTTCAGAGAGGGTGACCGGTCCGTCACTGGTTGATTTCACACGGAATGACCCCTTTTATATTATAAAACCACCATAAGACAAATATTATATTTTCATTATAGAACTGCCTGGGTGATTTATTCCTATTATTTACTTATTCAACTTCAGTTGTGTAATTTACATATTACTACTTTTTCCTTACAGATATTTGAACTATATACATTCCTAGAAATGGCTATACAATTTTTGCAAGACAGAAATAATAACAAATAAGGCAAGAGCTAAATTATTATTATTACTAGAAAATGTCCTCTGCCTCCTTGAATCCCGTGTAACTTCCAGTGATTCGGATGAACTATCCATTTCAACAAATAATGTCCAGAAACAAATATCCTTGTTGCTTCCTCTGCTTCTATCAACTCAGCTGTGTTGCCGGAACTTTCCACTGGCTATTGCACGTTACCCATGAGCATGTGCAGAGCTGCAACAAGTGCTTGCAATGTTTTGCTCATATTACGGCTAAGCTATGTAGCTACATGGTCATTACTATATGAACATGATCACATTAATTCATGAGAATCGTTTTTTTGGTGGAAAATCGCGTTTTGGAATATTGGATTGTATCGAGCTCGACGGTCGACTTTTGTGGGCTTCGCTGGAATCAGGAACTCAACAGAGGTATGTAGACTGAGTGAATTAGCTCAACTTTTTAGCATTTCTAGGTCACCTACTACGCTCATATCAACTGTGTTCGCTTCGAAGTGCTATGTTAACATGGCCATGCACTTGAAATTGAATTTCGAACATTTTAAGAGGCAAAATAGGCGTGTTTCCAACTTGCCCCGTTACAGCCGCTGGGATGCAAAATCGGACAGGAGCATAACTTGGGGTAGGCAAGATCAATTTTTGTCGGGTTTTTTTTCACTGACAGCTCGCCTTTACCACAGAAAATAGAGTTTTGGGTCAATTTTGCCCGGATTTCTCCTTTAAGAGAACTTTAAATATAATTGATCATGCCCAAAAGCAAAATACAGACATGGTTTTAATTACATTAGACACAGAGAAAGCCTTTGATTTAGTTTGTTGGCCCTTCCTGTTTGAGGTATTTAGAAAAATTGGCTTTGTCCAAAAATTCTGCTCTTGGTTAAAGGCCATATATGATAATCCGACTTCTAGAATAAAAACAAGCGGAACCCTGTCTAGGAGCATTAAGATACATAAAGGTACAAGGCAAGGAGATCCATTGTCTCCTCTCTTATTTGCATTTTACATCGAAGTACTAGCTGTAGCAATAAGGCAGAACACACGTATTAAAGGTTTACAAATAGGAAAAGATGTACATAAAGTAGCACTCTATGCAGATGATATTATAGCTTATTTAACAGACCCAAAGCAATCACTGCATGAATTGAAGGTAACAATTAAAAAGTACAGTAGTTTTTCAGGATATAGGTTAAATGAAAATAAGTGTGAAGCTATATTAATTGGGAAAGAAAGGGAACAAGATATAAAAGACTACTTTAGTTTCAAGCATACAGAGAAGATGAAGTGTTTAGGAGTATTCATAAGTAATAATTTGAAAGAACTATATGAAATTAACTATGGGGTCCTGGAACGAAAAATAAAGCAGGACTTGGCTAGATGGAAAATAATCCCGGACGGAATATTTGGAAGGGTGGATACAATTAAAATGATGGTTCTTCCCCGTTTTTTATTTTTATTTCAAACATTACCACTAGTGATCCCACAAGCTCAATTCAAGATATGGATTAAAACGCTCTCTAATTTCATTTGGAATAATAAAAAACATAGGGTTAAGTTGAAGTTATTAACACAGCAAAAGGAAGAAGGGGGGTTGGCAGTCCCGAATCTGCTAAATTATTTTTACGCAACACAAATTCAAACATTAATTAAATGGATGGATAAAAAAACAGAAGCTAAGTGGGCACAAATGGAAAGAGAGATGGCAGGTGTTTCATTATGGGACTCTGCCCTTTCTAGGTAACAATATTAAAAAAAAGTCTGTATTGGAAAACATTTTTGCATTTTGAACACAATGACAAACTGGAAACAGATTTGCAGAAAGCTCAAAATAAAATCTGACATATATATATATATCAGAGAAATGGCTCATGACCCAGATTTCCTCCCAAACAGAATGGACAATGTATTGGACTCCTGGGCTAGTAAGGGACTAATAACATTTGCACAAGTCTTAAACAAATTTTCAGTAGTGACATACGAAAACCTAGTCGTCACTAACGACATAAATAAAAAACAATTTTTTAAATATTTACAGGTAAGAAGTTATGTTAAGGATAATTTATCGGACGAAGTGGAAAATGATTTGGTGCAGAACTAAAGGTAAGCTTTCAAAAATTTATAAAATATTACAAAAACTCACTTACGCTAAGACGAACATTAAAGAAAAATGGGGAAAAGAACTAAAGATGGATATTACAGAGAGCGACTGGAAAGACGCACAAATATGCAACCAAGGAATAACACAATCTAAATACTGGAAGGAATTTGCATGGAAACTCCAAAATAGGTTCTTTATAACATCTGACAAATGTGGCAGATTTCAACCATTTGGAGCTAGTTGTTGGAGGCTGTGTGGGGAAAGTAATGCAAACTACAGTCACATATTCTTTTTATGCCCAGTATAAACAATGTTCTGGAAGGAATTTTATAAGGTTATGAAATATGTTTTTGACTTGAAGCAGGAACACTTGATAATTACCTAGGCATAAATTTGATTAATAAAATTTAACGGAAAAATTAAAAACTATTCAATATACTACGTATAGCTGCAATAAAGCAGATAAGACAGATAAGCAGATAAGACGGGCATGGAAACAATCAAAAGCCTGAGACTTAGTCAAATGGTACTGTACAATAGAACACATTTTAGATATGGAGAAACTTAATCTTAGAATTGTTATTCACCCCCTTATCTGGAGTCACATATGTGGGTAAAAGCATTTTGGTCTCAGTGCTTGTGTTTTCCTAGTATGGCATCACCAATTTTCCCCATTTTTTAGCTTTAGCTTAGCATAGGTGCTGGAATGCAAAGTTGCCAGATAGCAATTCTACTTTACTTTCCAGTGCCTATGCTAAGCTAAAGGTAAAATTGGGGTAGCCAGATTAGGACAACGCATGCACTGAGACCAAAATGCTCTTACCCACATATGTAACTCCAGGTAAGGGGGTGAATAACCAATTTTCATGAAGAGGTGGACTATTCCTTTAAAAGTTAACTGATATCAACTGATCTAACATGCAGTCATGACAGGAATTAATTGTGGACTTTACATGAAAAATGGATATAACATGGATATAACTTGAACTGTAACACAAGGTAAGAGCCAGTGTTTTGGTATTTTGAGTAGGCTATGTAACGATGCTAACTTTAAGATATGTGTAGATGCAGATGTCAGTATTAGTCCAGTTCCTTATGGCAAAAAAGGGCCTTTGATTAGGTAAACTATATATTTTTGGAAAGGTTATTGTCTAAGGAATCAGAAAATCCATGTTTGCATTTGCTCAAATGTCAACATGGTGGTCATATTGGAGCTTAAAAGATGGCCAATATAAAACAATAGGCCAGGAGTTTTCAACACTGGGGTCAGGACCCCATGTGGGGTCACCTGAAATTTTAACAGAGTCACTTGAAATATCCAGAAGTGGAGGAAAAAATACTGTTGAAAAAAAAATGTATGAATTGTAATGCTATCAAAAGTATTATTATGATTAAAGCACCACATACACCCCTAAACTAACATACATTATCGATAGGATTTTTATAAATTTGTTTTATAAACGAAAGGCTGCAGAGGCTGAAAGATCTCCAATGGAGAGTGCACCCTCGCATAATAGAGCGTGTATGGTTACGCTTCAAGAGAGCGGAGGTCGATTTATTCGCATCGAGAGAGAACACACATTGCAAACTGTTCTTCTCCATACGGGACGAAAATGCTCCGCTGGCCATGGATGCTCTGGCCCATCCGTGGCTGAATGTCCTGCTCTATACATTTCTCCCTGTTCCCTCCCGCGACCGCTGTAAAGCCCTTTTAAACATGCCTATTGGCTGAGTGAGCTGTCACTCATAACTCATAAGCACCCCGTATTACAGTGACGCTCAATCATCTTCACATTGACTAGCTCTGAAAGGCTGCAGAGTAGTGTGAGGGCTCAGATATCTCATTAGAAGTGGTGAGTGGAGAGACACTTTGTCATAAGTCATTTTTGTTGTAGTTGAAATGTAGGCTATTTGATTGAAAATAAAATGTGAACTAAATAAAATAAAGTTGCTCACTAAACTGGTTATGCTGCATTTCCAACACAGTATACCGTATGAAAACATCAAGCATTATATATATATATATATATATATATATATATATATGGGCAATTCCACGAAAAAGTAAACCTCACCTTAAAATTTTAAGTCTCACCTACATGGACATACAAATTCTTTCAGAAAACTTCCAATACAAAAAAGTATTGTCTCGATGTAAATATTCAACTGAGCAAGTTTCGAAAGGATATCTGTTTGTTAAAATTTTTACCCTATTCAGCTATAATGTAAGTCTATGGAGGGGCTTATAATGGACATAAGTGGGTGATAACACACACAAAGCTGCAATACTATCAGTTATTTTTCATTGTTATATTACTATTTATCTTGTTACAGGTTAAAATCCACCGTTCACAATTGTTTTGTATCGTTTTGGAGGGTTTTTCCAGACGTCACGTCCATAACGTCACATCCATAACGCCATGTCTCCCAATGAAAACCAACTTTTTTTACAGTTACATCTGAAATTAAGTCTTTCTCTGTCTTTACTGAGGTGTCCTGTTTGGTATGAATGTAGTAATATTTACATTTCTCTAGAAATTTCACACACTTCACAGCAAAAACTACGCTCTCTCAAAAGTTTGTCTGTTTTTCGTCACGTCCATAACGCAAATTGAAAGGCTCATATTCTTATGATGCAAATCATGATATTCATTTTTTCTGTTTGCCTGTATTCAGCCATGGAGTTTGCAGAAGAATATGAAAAAAAATTGTGAAATACTGCTAGGTTTGCGGAGGTTATCTGTCCTTTTGTTCATCAATAATGCACGAAAATGTCACGTCCATAACGCTGGAATTGCCCATATATATATATATAAAATGTCAATGGGGACGCCAAAAAATTCTGAGGTCAAAATGGGGTCACAAGCCCAAATGGGTTGGGAACCCCTGCAATAGGCCTACATCTCATTAAGCTCAATAGACTTATTTTTTTTCCTGTTGTCCAATCAAAATAAAACTTTGTACAGTGAAAGTATACATAAAAAGTAAGATTTTTTTATATTACAAGTTTTTCTGTAAATTAATTGTAGTATGCAAATGAGCTATACTGTACCCATATTATTAATAAAAATTGTTGTATTCATGGGTAGTGAAGAGATGAAGAGGTTGGGACCTGTCTCAATTTATATTATATGAAACCCTGTGGGAGTATGCTTTCAGAAAAGGTGTACTATACAGGGTAGATCAGTTTTCCTCTTAGTATCTAAGGTCCAAATGCATTGGCTATACGCCAAAATCACCAAAACCAGGTGATCTATATATGGATATCAAAGGGAGGAGGAGGGTGGGACCTGTCTTTATGTTTTCTGATATCCTGAGGCCCGCTGCTTTCCAAAAGCGTATTACTTATCAAGGTTAATTACTTTTTCCTACATTCCATAGGCACTTCTGTATGAAAAATGCACCGAATTTTTCAATTTTTTTTTATCCCAAAATAGGCATATGCCTGAAAATCAGGAGGGGGTGGGAGGTGAAAAAAAAATTATTGGTGAAATTCTGAGGACATAAACTCAGAAAATATATGGTTTATGGGGTCTAATATGTTTCCAATAACTGCCACTGGCATTAAATGTCATCAAAAACAGCCAATTTTGAAAACGACTCCATGTTAGCTCCATCTAGAGGATTTTATGGGTCCAAACAACATGTAAGTTAAAAATGTTGTTTCGAAATATTGGAAAGGCCCTTGACATTCAGATTAATTATTTTTTCCTTCTAATCTATGACGAATGCTCACCTGCCTTGCAGGTGGTAGTTTAGCACCCGTAGCACTAGAAATCTTTGATATGACCGCTAAGTTAGTACAATGTCAAATGAATACATGCCTTCTCAACAAACACGTTTTTAACCCATTTAAGGTTTGAATTTCGGCACAATTGAATTAGAAACTGAAAGTGTAGGCTTTATACTGTCAAATTATGCTGAAATGTGAAATTCGACTATTTCTGTTTAATTTAATTTTTGTTACTTCCACCCTTCATACTTAATGGCCTAGCTCCTGTATATTACAGATTAGGGATGTCCCTAATCTTGCCATCACGTCAGAATATAAAGGATGAGTGGGGGCGGCGTGGCTCGGCGGGCTGGTACGTTGTGCCGCAAGTCCGGGGACCCGGGTTCGATTCCAACCCGGGGTTGTTTCCCGATCCATACCCTTTTCTCTCTCCCACTCGTGTACTGTCACACTCTTCACTGTCCTATCGCATTAAAGGCATAAAAAAGCCCCAAAAAATAAATATCTTGAAAAAAAAAAAAAGAATATAATGGATGAGTTCACAACTGAAACAAGTCTAGTAAACGACATAATCTTCCCAAAACAGTCAACTCTAACCTACCCTTTGGGAAGAGTTGTCCTGGCGAACTAGTCTCTCACAATAAGGCGTGCTGAGAAACGCGGACCGCATTTTGGGTAAACAAACAGAGTGCTGGAAAACATGGAGTGGCCTTTTAATAAAAAAACAGATCAGGAGTCTGGATCAGAATTTTTCTGTGCATGCCGATCCGATACCGTTACACATTTTTTGCTCATATTGGTGGCCGATCCGATCCAAATATCGGATCGGGACATCCCTATCACATATCTGCTTATCCCATACTGTCCTGGAAGAACTCTGAGATCTCAAAACGCTGGTCTACTTGAAAAAGCGACTATATCTAAATCTACAATCGGGAGAAGAGCTTTCTCCTATCAGGCGCCTCTCTTATAATAATAATAATAATAATAATAATAATAATAATAATAATAATAATAATAATACATTTTATTTGAAGGCGCCTTTCAGAACACCCAAGGTCACCGTACAAGGTAAAATCATGTCAAAATAAAGGAAAATTAAAAACAGTCATTACTTAAAAGGACAAATAAAATAAAACCAGTGGCTAAAGGTTATATGCCATTTTGAACAGGTGGGTTTTGAGTTGTGATTTGAACGTTGTGATTGTGTCTGACTGTTTTATGAGTGGGGGGAGGGGATTCCAGAGCCTGGGTGCAAGACAGCTGAAAGATCTGGCACCCATTGTACTGAGGCGTGACGTGGGAGTGGTTAACAGGCCTGCAGAAGATGAGCGGAGGGAGCGGGAGGGATTGTGTTCCTGGAGGAGGTCAGAGAGGTGGGGGGGCTAAGTTGTGGAGGGCTTTATAGGTGAGGAGAAGGACTTTGTATTGGATGCGGTATGAAACAGGGAGCCAGTGAAGTTGGATGAGGATAGGGGTGATGTGGTCGTGAGCTCTGGTTCGGGTTATGATCCGGGCGGCAGAGTTCTGAATAATTTGAAGTCTGCTGATGAGCTTGGTGGGGAGTCCAGAGAGGAGGGCATTGCAGTAGTCAAGGCGGAAAGTAGCCTAACAAATGAGTGGACCAGAATTTCTGTGCTGGATTGGGATAGTGATGGGCGAGGTCTGGCAATGTTGCGGAGGTGGAAGAATGCAGAGCGGGTGATGTTTTGGATATGAGGGGCAAAAGAGAGGGTGCTGTCCAGGGTGACACCAAGGCTCTTGACTTGGGGGGAGAAGGGTACAGAGAATCCGTCAATGGTGATGGGGGTAGCCGGGATGCGTTGGAACTTAGTGAAGATGGATTTGGTGCCGATGAGAAGGGTTTCGGTTTTATTGCCATTGAGTTTCAGAAAATTCTGGTCATCCACCTCTGGATGTCATCCAGACATGAAAGGAGGGAGGCGGGAGGGAAGGCAGCAGTGGGTTTGGAGGAGAGGTATATTTGTGTACAGAGGCGGACGACGTACTCAATTTCTGTACTCAAGTGAAAGTATAGATACACCAGGACAAAAATTACTCCACTGCAAGTGAAAGTTGCCAGAAGTACTTGCTTTTAAAAATACTTAAGTACAAAAGTATTTCTATATTAATGTGTTATTTAATACCTATTTTGTTATTGATCCGGGTCCACAGACTTATAAGATGAAATTAAATTAAATGGAGGGCCATCTTGTTGGAAGGAAAAAGAGCATGAATTGTTTTTCCACATTTTTTTTGCACTTTGTCCTATTGATTGCTTTAGTGAGACAATTTTTCTGTAAAATGGTTCTGACCATTTGCAAGTTTCCTTGTCAATCAACACTTAAAAATAAAATTATTTCTGGGTCCTATCCGTTAGACTTGTAAACAATTATGTGGTTTTGAAGCTCAGAAAAATCTCTTGTGCGTTTATTCCCATTTTAGTGATTAGATTTAGTGATTTGTTTAACATGTAGGTCTAGATAATGATAAAAAAAAAAAAGAAATGTCAGCATTATCTACCAATGCCATTGTGAGTTTGTATTCATTGGTTGACAAAGTTAAGACAACATAACAGTATGATATACAGTATAATAGTATATATAATATAATTATAAAGTCTCAATGTAACTAGTACTTCATGCCCAATTCCAAATGTAGTGGAGTCAAAAGTACAATATTTGTCTTCAAAATGTAGTGAAGTGAAAGTCATAAGTTTCCAAGAAAAAATATACTTAAGTGAAGTACAGATACTTGAAAATCGTACTTAAGTACAGTAATTGAGTACATTTACTTAAGTATTGTCCGTCTCTGTTTGTGTATCGTCAGCATAGCAGTGAAAATGAATCCCATGGTGACGGAGGAGTGTGCCCAGGGGTAGAAGGTAGATGGTGAAGAGGAGTGGACCCAGCACTGACCCCTGGGGGACACCCAGTGTAACACCCAAAGACCCAGACTTGTTTTTTCCTAGCTGCACAAAATGTTGACGATTGGTGAGGTAAGATGAGAGCCAGGACAGAGCAGCACCACTAATCCCAATGCCAGCCAAACGGTCGAGTAGGAGAGGGTGGGAGATGGTATCAAAGGCTGCGCTGAGGTCGAGGAGAATGAGGATGGTGAGTAGTCCAGAGTCAGCTGCTAGGAGGAGATTGTTGGTGATTTTGACTAGAGCTGTTTCGGTGCTGTGTTTTGAGCGGAAGCCAGACTGGAAGGGTTCATACAGATTGTGTGTGTCCAGGTGAGATTGTAGTTGTGCAGCCACCACCTTTTCAAGTAGTTTGGAAATGAAAGGTAGGTTAGAGATGGGACGGAAGTGGTTGAGGTCAGTTGGATCAGCGCCAGGTTTTTTGAGAATAGGTGTGATAGCAGCCAGTTTGAGAGAGGGGGTACAGTGCCAGTGGTGAGGGAGGAATTAATAATTTTTGTGATCATTGGAGAGATGGATGGCAGACATGCTTTGACAAGGGAGGTGGGAAGGGGGTCAAGCTGGCAGGTAGTGGGTTTGGCTTTGTTGATTAGTTCAATAACGGTGTGCTCTGATACAGGAGTGAAGTCAGAGAGGGGGCTGATGGGAGACTGGGCAGTGGTGGACATCCAGGGGGGGTCGGCAGAGGGGGTGAGGGATGAGGCTAACTGTTCATGGATGGTGTTGATTTTAGAATTGAAGAAGTCCAGGAATGCCGTGCACTGGTTGGTGGACATGTCTGGATGGAGAGTCTGACGGGGCTGAAGTAGTTTGTTAACTGTTGAGAATAGGACTCTGTTGTTAGCTGTTCCAGTGTTAATGATGTTGGAGTAATATGAGGATTTTGCTGAGGAGAGGGCATTCTTGTAGAGGTGGAGGTGGTCGGAGTACATTTGATGGTGTATAGTGAGTCCAGTCTTTTTATGTAGTCGCTCCAGTCTACGGCCTGTGGCTTTGAGCTGGCGGAGCTCTGGGGTAAACCAGGGGGCAGAGTGGTTAAATGAGACTGAGCGGGTTTTCAAGGGGGCCAGGGTGGTGAGTGAGGAGGACAAGCAGTCATTATAATGAGACACCAGGTCACTGAGGGAGGATGTAGGAGAGGGGCAGGGGTAGGAGCTGATTAGGGTGGAAAGATCTTATGGAATTCTATCCCTCTCTACAATCGTGAAGCAGACACTTTTAATACCTTTAATACCTAGACTTAAAGGGGACATATAATTAATTAATTGAGTATTGTACATTTTCTCTGATATAAAATACAATATATTCAATTGTAATTTGTCAAAAATAAGATCAAGCGATAGATTAACACCTTATATTTAAGATGTATTGTGATGGTTCTCTTAATTCATCAAAGCAAATGTAAAAGTGATTTTCCATTCTATTCTATGTCTTCTTTAAAACCCTCCTCTTTGACATCTCCTTCAGTTAGGAATGGTACATGGCGCATCATCACTCCCCATGGGCTTTTTGGGAAGGGCTGCCTCTGCTGTTTACCCCTGCTTGGGGCAAGGTGGCAGACGTTATCCAAACTTTTCATCCAAATCCATGCATTACTTTTCAAGTATTTTGTGCACAGACAGACAGACGCAGACAGACAGACAGACAGACAGATACTAGCGAAAACATAATCTCCTTGGTGGAGGTACTAACCGGGCAAGGGGCATCCCAAGATCTCTACTCTCATGCAGATGTCGCCACTGTCGTGCCAGGACTGAGGGTTCACACGGATGTAACGTGCAACCACAGGCTTAGGAAAGCTGTTGAGTACAGGGATTTCCTTCTCTCTGTTTCCAGGGAAAATCTATGGAGGAAACCTTTGCTATTAGCAAAAAGACACATTTTTTTCTATTAGCTAAAAGCTACAACAAAATGGTAGCATGCAATACTACCATTACAATGCTCAAGTGCTAGTGTACTAGGGAAACACATTTGGGCCATGTAATATGTGTGTTTCGAGATGGGTCAAATGATGATATTAATGAGTATACAGAAGCAGTCACTGGGTTTATACAGAGGTGTGTAGATGATGTTATTCCAACAAAGACAGTCCGCACATATCCTAACCAAAAGCCACGGATCAACAACACTGTCAAAGCTGCTTTTAGGGTCTGTGATTGTGCTTTTGCATCTGGGAACAAGGAGATGGTGAAAATAGCAAGATATGAACTGCGCAAGACCATCAAAGCAGAAAAAAGTGACTACAGGCATAAGATCGAGGAACAGCTGGAATGTAATGACACTAGAAGTATGTGGCAGGGACTTCACATGATTTCAGATTTTAAAGAAAAACATGTGCGGTAGGTAAGTGTCTCACTCTTCACTACCAGATGAGTTGAACACCTTTTATGCCCGCTTCGATGTCACCATGAACCAGCTCTTCCAGGGGGAGCGTGTCTATGTTCCCACAGCTCTATGTTCCCACAACTCTATGTTCCCACAGCTCTATGTTCCCACAGCCCTATATTCCCACAGCCTTATATTCTCACATTTCTAAGAGTTTTTTTTTTCTTTCTTTCTTCAAAGTCAGGTAGTATAGTCCCACATTTCTACCCCTGCCTGGTAGACCCCCTATTTAAGTTCAAGCAAGATTCAATCTTTGGTATTATTTGCCCTCAATGATGCCTTCCAGGTAGTGGGGTTTAGGGTAAGGGTTAAGGTTCTTTTATGCTGTGCTGCCTACATTGATATTCACAATGAAAATGATCTTCATCCACTCTCATTTTCAGAACTTTTTGCATCCACATTCCACAACGATTTTATATTCATCCACCTCAGCGACCATTTTTGAAATCGACCTCAGCAATCATTTTTGGAATCGTTTTCAGTTTCAGAATCCTCCATTCTAATGTGAATGGAAGGGCTAACTGGATAAATATTACCTGTGTTGGTATGAACCTGCCCTTATTGGAACATATTGCTGTGGGAAAATGCTCAATTGTGTTTTTTGCCCCCAACAGCACAGCCGAAAAGGCACTACCTTTACCCTATTCCTAACCCCCCCCACCCCCCAACCCTCATCCTAACGCTACCTGGAAGGCACCATTGAGGGCAAAAAACACCAAAGACCTGGAAAAATAGGGTCTAATTTTTTTTAAAATCTTTGTAATGTGAGAGCATGGTGCTGTGGGAACATAGGCCCAATTTCCCAAATTTCCTAAGAAATGAGGGAACATAGGGTTGTGGGAACATAGGGCTGTGAGAACATAGGGCCTAATTTCCAAAAATTCTGTGAAAAATAAAAATTCCTAACAAATGTGGGAACATAGTAGCCTGGGCGAAAGCGACTGTTGACTGTGTCATACAGTCTGGCCCAACGCAATTGGAATAGGTTTCCGTTTGAATATGACGTATTCCCTCGCCTGGCTCTCACGCCTACAACTTTCGCTTTCAGTATTAACAGATCTCTCGCAAGTTCTGATCTATTTTGACATCGTAGTGGCAATAAATCCTCAAGATCATGGATGCTAATGTCATGTACCAATTTTGTGAATGTTATTCTCTCCCCCACTTTCGAATTACAAACGCATCCCTATCACTGACCTCAAAAAAAGACTACAACATTTTGAGACATCGCTCTAAACTGTGTGCTGATTGGCTAAACCGTAGAGTAACCGACGGAAAGGCGGGAAGGGGGGCTTGGACCAGACTACGTGCGGAGATAAATGTTTAGCGGAGCTACGTAGGATGGCATCGCCAGGCTAGGAACATAGGGCTGTGGGAACATAGAGCTGTGGGAACATAGAGCTGACTCCCTTCCGGGACTTATAGTCTTAGAGGTTGATGTGCTGAAATCCTTCAGACAAGTCAACATCCGCAAAGCAGCTGGGCCTGATGGGATACCAGGTCGTGTCATAAGAGTTTGCTCAGAGCAGTTGGCTGGTGTGTTATATTCAACTGCTTCAAGTCATCCATTATAGTCTAGACTAGAGGACTAGAGCTCTGCATATAAAACACCATTGTCCCTAGCAGACTTGACACCAAGCTCAGGAGGTCTTGGTCTACATCACAGTCTATGCACCTGGATCCTTCCTGTCAGCGAGGCGCCAGTTGGTGAGAATGGGCTCTATTACATCTGCTTCATTGACCATCAACACTGGTGCCCCTCAAGGTTGTGTCTTGAGTCCTCTGCTGTACTCCTTACACCCATGACTGTGTGGCCTTGCACAGCTCTAACATCATAGTTAAGTTTGCTGATGACACAACTGTGATTGGACTGATCACTAACAATTATGAGACAGCTTACAGGAGTGAAATCAGCAACCTAACACAGTGGTGTCAGGTGAATAATCTATCTCTCAACGTTGCAACAACGTCAAGTTCCTCTGTGTTAATATCACTGAAGACCTTACCTGGGATAACCACACTGAACAAGCTGTGAAGAAAGCCCAACGTCGTCTTTTCTACCTAAGATGACTGAGGAAATTTGGAATAAAGTATAAGGTCCTAACGACTTTTTATAGAAGGGAAGCGCTACAAAGAGTTGTGCATACAGCACAGAATATCTGCAGATGCACTTTACCCACCATTCAGGACCTATATAATAAGAGATATCAGATATCATAAAGGACTCTAGCCATCCCCACAACGGTGTGTTTCACTTGTTACCATCTGGCAAGAAATTTTGCAGTCTCAGAGCTAGAAGCACCAGACTTCACAACAGCTTCTTCCATCAATAAGACTTATGAACACTGAGGGCTCTATTTTGACAACACAATGTCAAATGTTGTTTGACGCATGGCGCATATGGTTTTGGGGGCATGCCAGCAGCATTTTGCAATTTTCACAGTGCAGAAAATGAATTTCGCGCCGGCGTTAAGTTAAAAAAAGGTTGGACTCGCGATACCTAATTAATCATGGGTGTGTTATGGGTGTAACACAGAAATAACAAATGACAGTTCAATCTTTCATTCCCTTTAAGAACAAAGAGCGCACACTATCACACCAGCGGATCTTCTCCTTGAGCATTTAAGGAAATGAAAATTATTGAATAGCTCACATCAGGTCTAGTAATAGTCAGAGCCGTAATGGCTCTGGTAATATTAAATTGATGTCTACAGGCTGCACAAGACACGAATGAAGCTGATTTAGTAATGATAGATATCTCGGAATTTTCATTCGAAAGCGAAAGTAAACTTGATTCTCCATTCAACGTCCCCCCTCCTTATATCCTCACGCGTTTTCTGTTGCAGGTCTTCCTGGACTTCATAATTATTTTCCGATTGTAATCATTAATGTTGTGGCCTTCGTTGTTATCCTGGAACGAGGACTGCATTTCCTATTGTGTTGTGTACTCATAAAATAACATTTCAGGAATGCGTGACTGACAAATGACCAGGTTTTTTCCCAGTCACTGGCGGACCGTTTTTCTGTGTCTGCATGATAGTAGATGTTGCGCTTAGCACCAAGCCACACCTTCGGACGCAAAGTCATCTCCTAATTAGACAACGGACATAAAAATGGACAATGCGCTCGCGCAGAATAGCAATAACAGCTCGCGCCAGTCGCGAACGCACGGTACGCGGTTAGCATGATAGGGCCTACAGTCAGAATTTACAGCCTAAATCTGTGCCTGATTAGCCTGGCGTTGCCTGCCTACGTACTTCCGCTAAAAAGTCTTCAGCTACATACTCCGTCTGGCTTTGATTCCATTGGGTTCGTTTTCTGAGAGCAGAGATTGATCTCGCCAATCAGCGAGCAGAAGGCGGAAGATTGACAGTATGGGCAGGAGTTGCGAGAGACGACGTCAAGAGCCTGCGCTGTGTGCGGTTTGTAGTCCTTTGGAGAAAAAGAAGCATGGCGGAAGTCAATGAAGCGATTGAAACCGTGCTGGTTAAGATTCCAAACATTAAGGAATTGAAGATAGAACAAAGAGAGTTCTTAACTAATTCTATGTCGGGCAAAGATGTCGTTGCGCTTCCTCCTAGAAAAAAGGTTAGATTTTTCAATTGGCTACGTTGCAAAGGAGACGGCTAGGCTAACGTTACAAGGCAGAGAAGCTAACCCGTTGTTGTGTTGGTGCCTTGATGGAGGAACAAGTGAAGCAAGCGGAGAGGTTAGGAGTCAGTGCTGGGGAGCCAGGTGTTCTCGACGATCGTAAAAATGTGGACGGACGCTTCATCTTGGTTTTTGGTCTCAAGTCTTGGCTGCAGAACACGAATGACGATGGATGCTAACCTCGACTGTACCCAGACAGCAGGGTGAGTTGACTCTATGTCTCAGTTGCATTAGACTTTATTGTAGAACTATGGCTTTTTAAACTGTAAGATATATATTGTGGACCGATATTACTGTCCACTGCTAGCAATATCGTTTGTCAAAGCCAAAGCGAACTTTATTGTCAATCAAACTCTGCAACAGTAACATTACATTGCAAGCAGACTGAAATTGCCTTTCTCCAAACTCCAAATAAGCAACAAGGTTAAAAGTTTGACATATAACTAAGTTATGTAACTGTGTTTAACACATGACAACTCACTAGGACAAAGTGAAATTGATATCAAGCATAATAAGACATAACATTAACAGTAGACTGTAATATTTATCATTAACATAATAACAGGCAACATACCATAGACACTGTGAGCTTACATTACATTTCTAGACTGTCAGCGTTTCAGAAAGTACTTGAGGTTTTGCTGGAGTGCAATAGTAATGAGTGCCAACAACAAGGTTCAATGAGGCAAAAGTGCATGGTGCAAAGTGGCAACATGGAGATGAAAGTCTGTAAACATTTTGCATCGGAATGTGCATAGAGTAGTTGGTCTTTGGTTATGTGTGTGTGTGTGGGGGGTTCTCTTTATCATGCATCGTAGTCTTAAATATAGTTAAATCTTGGTTTTATGTCTAACTTTTAACTTTGTTATTGCACGTTTGGAGAAACGCAATTTCAGTCTTCTTGCAATCTACTGTTGCAGAGTTGACTTTATCATGCATCGTAGTCTTAAATATAGTTAAATCTTGGTTTTATGTCTAACTTTTAACTTTGTTATTGCACGTTTGGAGAAACGCAATTTCAGTCTTCTTGCAATCTACTGTTGCAGAGTTTGGTTGTCAATAAAGTGCGCTTTGACTTTGATAGCTTAATGATTTTGAGTGATTACCTGCAACCACTGCATTGTTTGAAGTGATGTCTTTATTGTGGCATGTTAATCAAAACATTTTTTGGCCAGGAGCACTTGTTAACTTTTATATTATTTTACATTCACAGGAACACCACTTTTGGTCCCGACAGCTGCTGCTGACATCAAGTCAAGAAAGTCAACTCAAGAATTCAGTTGACTATCCACTCAAGAATTCAGTTGACTATCCACTATCCAACAAGGGTAGCATTCGTCTGGGACTGTGCATGGTGCCACTACCCAGTTATGAACTTGGTTTTGACTGGCTTTTCAATTCAACAAGGGCTGTTCAATTAAGGTGGAGGAAGAGGTAAAGGAAGTGCTTGCCGATTCCAAACAAACGTGTTTCCAGAAACTCTTTACTCTCACTTTGAAGATCAACCCAGCCACATACAACCTGGTCATCTCTGTCTGCTCTTGCTCATCCCATCCCACCCCACTCATGCTCAGAACCCACCCCAGATTACAAACTGATTCAAGACAAAACAGTTAACCACAGATGTTGGAATGTGTTTACAGAGGACAGGACATTGACTGCTGATTTGCTAAATGGTTACAGGGCTAGTCTTGTCAGTCCATCTACTCCACTCTTCACCTCACAAGAAGCAGACTCTGTGTTAGCCCATTCTCAATACATCTTTAATCTGACGTACATCATTGCCAACATTCCTGTTTTCAGCTTAAACCATGCCAAGGAGATATTACTTATCATTTGTGATGTGTTTGGTGATGAGGATTTCACTGAGCCACACCTGTATTACAGTGATACTTAGACACAACAGATGTGGAGGAGGAGAAGGGTGATGAGGATGAATCTTGGAGCCATGTCAGTAGCTCTGAGTCTGTGCAGTGAATTGATTGTTGTGAAAACAGTATTTACTCCGGTGTGCACCCATGCAGAGGCACATGTGATGTACTGTACATAAGATTTTCTAATTCATTTTTTGCCTATTGTCAAAACTCACTTGTAAATAATAAACTATAATATTTGCCAAAGCATGTTTTATTTGTTGTGACAGATCTCAATGAACCAATAATGAAACAAATGAAATGAAAAGCACAGTAAAAGTTATTTGTTAGGAGTCTACTGTTGACTACTGTGTGGCGATAGCCATATTACAGAGGTACATTTCTCTCTGATAGAGCAAGTAGTGCACAGAAGTAATGAAATACTCACAATGTATTATCTTCCCATTTATTTTATAGGAAAAAGTTATTTTAATATTTAGCCTACACTATACAGTAGTAATTCACTGTAGGTTACATACTGGGGCAGATGTTACTGTCAATGTATATTATATGTAACCTACATTCTGTGCACGATTCACTATTACAGAAATGTACTTTACAGTGATAGAATTTACTTGACACTTTCATTATTTTCTTTCTAAAGCCACATCCTGGGCCTCCTTGGGTATTGGCAAATGTTATTTGTGATAGCCTAATACAGTGAGCCCTCCATTCTTTTAACTTTGCACGTATCCACTGACATAGTCCCTCGTTTAAGACTTCGGTGTTTCTGATAACTTGAATCAATGAACATTGTTTGCAACGTTGGCTGCGTGACGGCTCCCACTAGGCTTCTTTACCCCCAATTCACTGTCGACTATGTCCATAAGGGACTTTTGAACGCCTCTCGCAAAGCTAGCATCGCTCATTCACCGGTACATCCATGTTCGCTCTATCTGTGCCAGTGAGAGATGGCTGTTGTTTACAGCGGACGCAGTTTCCGGTGAGTGATTGCGTGGCTTGCTTCACGATCGAGCTGGCGCACAGCACACGTCATGGCCAAACGATAGCGATTGGTTGAAATCAGATCCAATCCTTTCAAACTTCTACGGAGCCCACGCCTCCAGCTTGTAATCGTTCGTCAATGGAACAGTGCCAGACCCTTGTGCGAAGCTAAAGCGTAGACCAAGGGGATGGCAAATTTGCCAGGCTAGTGCCTGATAGTCTGCCTTTTGGACTTTGAACACACACACTGACTCACACATATACACAAATATGCACACTAATTTCATACATTTTCTTAACTTATTTATTTTCTTGAGGAGCCAGCACAGCCAGCATATCTAGCGATGAATAATAGGAAATCTCAATGCCTGGATCACCGGTGGTGGGGTAGAATGTTCTTTCAATGGCTTTGGTTGTACCTCTATCCTATTACTTGTGGAGGCAGTTTGAGTTTCTGCCTCTAGGATTGCGCCACAATCTAACCATCATTGCCAGCCCATACATAAAGGCTATGTTCAGACTGCACTCCAAATCTGATTTTTTGCATATCTGATCAACATCTTATCTCTCTATCGACCGCGTTCACATTGCTTGTCATATCGGATCTCCATGTCCGCTAATCACCTGCCATATCCACGTGGGTTACTATGGTACCCTAACACATCATGCCCACAAATGATAAACAAAACCGCGGAGGGTAGAATGTTGGTTGTTTCTCTCTCAGATGGTTAAGTGGGGCCGTAGCACTCAGCTACAAGTAACAAGGAAGTATCAGAGATGGAAGCACAGTACAGGTGTTAGTTGCCTTTCTGATGCGTAGTTGAAAACTTTCACTGACGTTGCTTTACACATGCGAGGTAAAGGTCATATGCAACTTGCGGCAAATCCATAACGCGCACTGACACGTTGTTATAGCAAACGATACCATTTTTTAAAAGGAGAATTAACATTAATCTCTCACTTCTGTCCATCTGCATTCCACGTGTTGATGTTTGTGTCACGTGACAAATGACGCAAGTGACGCGGTGAAATCTGACCCTGCGTTTGATTATCCTCGTCAAGTCGTCTCGGAGCTCAAATTGTCACGTGACTTTCCACTTCAAGCGTTTTATTATGCAAACTGGAAAAGCACATGGAGAAGTTAAACACTGTTCACGTCATTGTTTGTTTTCTGTTAGCAACCCTAGGCATTTAGGACACCTGTTTGATACAAGTCTGTGTTTAACATTGGCCTCACTACAACACTGACTCCCACATCCATAGGTAGTCAAATGGATGCAGTGTTATGAGTGATTCAAATAGTTATTTAAACCACTAAAGCAGTCCAAACACAATGAAAACAGCAAGTGACACAGGCCGCAGCCATCTTGGATTAGTCATTGGATTCGTCATCGAGGTGTTGCTCAGTCTAGTCTGAGCTGTACGAGGAAACGAGACGAGTTGACGACAAAAAGGGCCGTGGTACGCGTCATTTCCTTGGGGCATGCGAGATCCTGGGATAATAAAACGCACGGTTATCCATGTGGAAAAGCTGTTCAGATTGCAGCATATCCGATATGAACCGCAATTGACACCACATGGGTATGTAGGGCGTAACAGATTCGGAAAAATCCAAATTCATGTGGTTTTATGCTGTTCAGACCACCCAAAATCAATTCTAGATACAATCTGGATATGCAAAAAATCGGATTTGGGATGCCAATCTGAATGAGGCCTATGTTATGGTCTGCCTTGTCAAGATAGGCCTATTCTGTGAATGTCAGGCACTCTCATCAGAGCCTCCCACAGAATTGGTTTGTGTTTAGTTTAACGATTGCATAAAATGGGTGATGGACTATGTTAGCCATAATAATGAAGAGATATTTGGTGTCTCTAAGAAACACATTTTAAGAGTACTTTTTCCGTCCTTGGGGAGGGAAATTTCCTCTCTGCATTTGACCCATCCAGGGAGTATACACACATAGACACACAAGTTGTTGGGAGCTTCACACTCCTTAAACTAGCAAAAGACCTACAGATTATTAACCTCAAGATTGATACAATGGAACGTCAGGGCCGGTCATGGGTAATCATGAGTAGTCACAAGTTTCAGTTGTGGCAAGAGTCGTTATGTGTGTTTGGGTGACAGATTTGTCACGATGCGATTCTTTCCATTGTTGACACAATTGCGACTGATTCGTACTGACACATATGATCTAACATATGATCTAAACCGGTCCGTTCTGTGGTCGCTATTACATTAAAATGCTGATAACTCAATCGTTAAGTTTGTGCTCAAAAACAACTCTGAATCGTCCTAGATCAGTCTGTAGGTTTGACTCACTCAATAGCATTCTAAAGAGAAAGTCGGTAGGTCTATTTCCAGCTTTAGAGTGCACACACACAACATTTTGCAGCTATAGATTTGTTTTACAGCTCTGCGCTGCCCAACTACAATTATAGACCTTTTGTGTGCATTCTGCCAGTGTGCATGTTGGTTGCAGTAGATCACCCTACCGAACCTGTTATAATGAAAAATTGGTCATTTTCAGAAAAGAAGTATATTTTCAGGATCTCTTTGTTTATATTTAGTATTCCTGGCTTACAATATGCACCCTATATTTAAAAAATGTTAAAGTACAAGTTTGGTTTATTTTACTTGTTTGAAATACAATGGTTAAGGGCAACTTCAGTCAATTTCAACAAGAGCTTAATTGGTCAAGCTACTTGAAATTAGCCAATACTGAAGACGCAAGACATTTTGGTCCAACCATATAGGTTTCCTTGAACAGAAAATAAGACCTGACAGTTAACCCATGGGGGCAGATTTTTAAACTGTTTTCAGCATCTAAACATGCTCCAAATTTCACCCCAAAAGCTATGCAACATTATCAGACACATTGCAACACACCACAGTAGTGTTTATGACTACTGTGGTCACAGACACAAAATAAATTCAAGACCGTTATTTAGGTCACAGATCGCCACCAAAATCTAGCCAGTTCTTACTTGTCCCAATATACTGTGCACGTTGTCCGAAAATTTCATCCAAATCCGTGCAGTGCTTTTCGAGTTATGTTTCACACAGACAGACACACATACAGACACACGCCAGCGAAAACGTAACTTCCTTGATGAAGGTAATAAAGCTGGATAGGAACTGTATTTTGGACATGCACATAGCAAGGCATTTTGAAACAGAAAAGGGGGAATTCTAAAGGATCAGAGACAGAAGCAGTCGTCAAACTTTTGGTGTCAATGATTCTATTTCATCCTAGACATTCCAGAAAAGGGGATAAACATGCTAAAATGTGAACTTCCCCTTTAAGGATGCATTGCATTTTTTTAACATTTATTCCTCAAACTACTCACCAAGTCCTGAGATCCATTGTTAAGGGTGAACCATGTATGGCTGTCATTGCTAACAAGCACTTTGTAAGATGTCACCCAGTCATTCCTGAATACAAACCAAAATGCATATAAGGCAAAGAAACAACAAGGATCAAATTATAGAAAGTAATTACAGGAATTAAAATCAATGTAATGTCAATGCACACAATAGTTGATTTTGGTGTAAGATGTGACACTTTAGTTACATTTTTTGATATTGGTAGATAGGTAATAAGATAGTATGGTAAAGGATGTTGCGACTGGACCAGCTGCTCTGCTGTTTACTATGGTAGTCATGTAAGTTGCTATGTTAGTTGCTAGGTTGGAACTCTAGAAGCGGTTGCTATGGCTGTTGCTGGGCTTGTTATGGTGGTTGCTGTGCTGATTGCTTGGGAAATCATGTTGGTTCCTAGGTTTTACCTTCAAAAAAGGTTGCTAAGCTGTTGCCAGGGTAGGTATAGTGGTTGCTAAGTTGAAATGGTTGCTAGGGT
Organism: Sardinella longiceps; assembly: GCA_027497455.2. NCBI lineage: Eukaryota > Metazoa > Chordata > Actinopteri > Clupeiformes > Clupeidae > Sardinella > Sardinella longiceps. The sequence goes on from JAODXP020003820.1 coordinate 23,359, forward strand.
CCTTGAGATGTTGCTAGGCTGTTGCGAGGGTAGTGTTCCGCCTGGCTCATTGAAAAGCGCAACACAAAAGAAGCAATACAGTGGGTTCAAAAATCAAGCAAAAATGAACTCATTGACTGCCATTGACGAATTAATAAGTCATCTGAAATACAACCATTCACTGCCAAAGACGTATTTAGAATACAGTACAGACCAAAAGTTTGGACACTGTCACGAATCTTCCAAGCAAGGGTTTTGGGAACCCAAATGCAGGCACAGGAACTTGACTTGAGACAACTCGAGACTAGAGACTTGAGACTTGAGATACTTTAGAATTTACTTAAACAGAGAACATGAAGAACATGACAAACACAATGACACAGCAAGGAGCACAGGAAACACAAGGGCTTAAATACACAGGACTTAACAAGGCACAGGAGGGCAGGGAACAAATGACAACAAGAGGCAGGTGAACACGAGACTAGAAACAATAATCAAATCATGAGGCACAGGTGAGGGGCAGAGACACTAGAAACGCAAGAACTAGAAACTAAAACAGGAAACACAAGGATCACATGACAAACCAGGAACTAGACGATCACGTGACAAACTAGGAAGACACAGGAGATACACAGGGGGCGTGGACACAAGGTAAACAGAAGCACACGGAACACAGGAAGACAGAACACAGGTGAACACTAGAAACTCAGGACAGGAAGTAAGACAGAAAACAAAGGAAACTTGAAACAAAAAGACAAAAGTCCAAAAGCAAGTCCAAAACCCTTACAGACACACCCCCTCATTCAATGCAATTTATTTATTTCCTGGACTATTTATATTGTAGATTCTCACTAAAGGCATCAAAATTATGAATGAACACATATGAAATTATGTGCTTAACAAAAAAAGTGTGAGATTATGACAAACTTTTGGACCTGAACCCGATCAAGATGGTTTGGGGTGAGCTGGACCACAGAGTGAAGGCAAAAGTGCCGACAAGTTCTTAGCATCTCTGGGAATGAATAGCTCATCAAGACAGTTGGAAAACCATTTCAGGTGACTACCTCTTGAAGCTCATCAAAAAAATAAAAAGAGAACGAAGCAGTTCAAAACAGAAAAAGTATACTTCGATGAAACAAGAATATAAAACATGTTTTCAGTTATCTCACACTTTGTTTTATTAAGTACATAATGCCACGTGTTCATTCATAAGTTTGTTCATTTTGTAGATTGTCACTGAAGGCAACAGTCATGAAAATAAAGTAAATAATTTAATGGGAAAGTGTGTCCAAACTTTTGGTCTGTACTGTATGTCAATTGCGTCCTTTGATGGTGCGGGCTGCAGGAGGACCTGCTGAACTTTGTCTGTAAATATCAGTCTTCTACATGGAAAATTGTACCACCAAATTGACCCTGTAGGTGGCAGTGTCACTTTTGATGTCAGATAAGCATGCATATCCATAGACTAAGGCCCGAATCACACACAAACTGTGCGGGAGCGGGGTGGTCCGTAAGCGGTCCGTGAGCGGTGCCTGTGGGCTTGGGCATTCACACAAGAAATTGTCTCTGCGGTGTTCTGCGCGAAGCGGCTGCCGAGCTCTGCATTCAAAATCTATGGACACCGTGCAAGTCCCGCTTACCGCGCTGAAAACGCTTGGAAAAATAGAACTTGTTTCTATTTCAAAAAAGCAGCGCGGGAGCTGCGCGGTTCACCGCTCAGAAAATGGACAGGAGCCGCGCAGAACACGCGTGCAGTCTGAATGACCTAACCTGTTAACATGTATTCTAAATGAAATCGCCCCAAAACCGCGCCCACTTACGCTTACGCGCCGCTCAAGCACAGGTTTGTGTGTGAATCGGCCGTAATGCTTAGTTTACACTTCCCCGGGTCTTCAAGAAACCGGGTATATTCCCCTCCCCCGAGTAAGAAAACAATCGCATTTACACAAACATCAAAAACGGCTAAGAAAGGCGGTGACAATTAACCACCACGTCACAGTTTTATCAAAGATCTTTCAAGGGAGCAACATCGTAGCAGATGGCCACAAACGTGAAGTGTTTCGGTCTGCATTAGCAGCAGTCTCACATTACGTCACATCATTAACATTTTCCTTTAGGAAATTATAGAATGATATAATGTATGTGTGCCATAATATTGTCTGTGATCATTAATGAAACCAACAAATGACAATTCAATCGCTCCTCTGCAAAACAATGTTGTATGAACCAAGTGTTTGTTTGAGAGGGTTTGTTTGGCAGTTACCATGACGACATAGCTATATGCTAACTATAAGCTAGTCGTTTTGGACTTTGCTCAAACCTAACATATTGCTGTAAACTATGTTTATGTTTGCTCTGTCCACTTAAAATGAACTCAGTAATGTTACCCACAGGCTGTCAATAAATTACATCTCAAATATAAATGTAAAACATTACGTTAGCTAGATCGCTAGCGTTAGCTTGCTAACAACTTGAAATTTTAGTAGGCTATTTACTGCCTGGCAGCTTCATCTGATAGAAATACCAACAGTAACAGTTTACAACATTAGTCTTGAAATCATGTTAAACACTTGCAGAATATGAGCTAGAATATGAGATACATGCCAAAAAAACCTGATAACTCCAAAAAGACGATTTATTGGTAAAAGTCCTGACATCATTCAAAACCAGGTGGTGCCCCTTGTGAAAATAGAACTACTATGCGCGAACGTAGGTGCTTCTCGTTTGCTCCAACTGTCTTTGGTGCTAGAGCTCCGGTTATGGGTAGTTACACCAAAGTCCTTCTAAGGCAAGTCCCATCACTCGGCCGCCATATTGGACACGCCTCCGGGCAGCTATTTGGGCTTAACAAGACCAGACCCTCCAAAATGAATGGGGAAATATCCATAAGTACAGATTGGCTGGTTGTATGGACTTAAAAACTATATGGTGTGAATCCTTGTTTAAATCTGAGTTGAACAGTGCCAAAATATACCAGACAGACACTAAAACAAAGCTAAAAAGACGTTATTTAAAACGGCAAATTGCTTACTGCGCCTGCGCTGACAATCGCGGCATGGCTATCACCATAGTGACGAAGGGAGTAAACAAAAAGCTAACCGTCAGTCATACAGCGTTCAGTAACGCGATTGGCTATTTCTACCATAAGGCAGGACTTCCAGTTTCTCTACTCCGCCATCTTTGCGTTACGATCGGCCGTAATGCATTTCAATGGGAGGACTTCTGAAGTGATTTGTCTCCTCCTATATAAGTGTCTCTGGTTACACACATGTCTGAAGACGGGGTTCTCCGACATCTCCACCTTGCCCGGAGTTCGTGAGATTCTCCGTCTTCAACTTCGGATAAGTATAACAGAGAGGTGCAACCGCAGAGAAACATGTGCGTCTTTATGGTTATCTGTGTTTGTGTAAACGGGGTCTAAATGAGAAGCAGGTAAAGCTCTGTTTAGCAGTACAACATGGTAAGACATGCTACCAGCAAAACGTAGACGTAAATCTGAGAAGTTTAGACACTTCACATTTGATCAGAGTATGTGTGACAGTCGCATTAGTGTCCTGATCGTGGGCAATTGAGGAGATCAACCTTTGCCAAGCGGGGAGAATAGTTCATGGTTTATTACACTGCCCAGCTAGCTGACAATTCACTAGTCAGGTGAGTTCTACGAACCTGATGCAATATCACTGAATGTAAAAATGTTGTCGTTGCAACATGGTTGTCACTATAAGTTTACCTTTTGACAACAATGTCTATCTTACTAGCAAAAGCCCGTTGTAAGTGTTGTTTGTGCAGTTTTATTGAAGGAAAGTATTTCTTTGATGTTTGGTGGGTCAGTAGAGCCATAAATGTGTGCATCTAAGACCCTATTGTTGTCTAAACAAATGCTGATTTTCTCCCTTTTATGGTCAAAAACTGAAGTTTTTGATGAAACTAGCTTGTGTTCGCCTGCTGATTACTAAAGAACGGAAAGGGGTAGAAACAAACTTTCTTTTGGTACCTTTGATGTTTCTGTAGTAATAGTACATAATATTCTGTGGCTCTTGAAAAATCACTCAAAATTTACCAAAACCTCTGGCAGTATGGAGCTAGAGCTTAAGATTTTTGCCCGACTGTTCGGGTCGGGTTCGGTCTTAATTTCTGTCATTTTATTCGAGCTCGGGCTTGACTGATCAGGTGATGCATTTCGATTAGCGTGAGATAGATAGAATTTATTTTAATTTGTCAAGAAAGACCAAGTGGCCTGAAGCCTACAGTCAATAAATTATGTTAAAAAAAGTTTTAACAGCTCATTTTGGAACAAATCAACTTTGAGCAGCTCAAATGGCTCTCAGTCCTATCTGCCAGTAGCAAACCAAGGCATTAGAGGGAGGCGGGTCAACCATGTGCTTTGACAAATTACAGCGCTACATGCTCTTGGTCAGACCAAAGTCTCGCAGAGCTTTGAAAGTTGATGGCAATCAGGCTAGTTAACGGCTCCAATGTAGCCTGTGGCGGTCCGCACCGCACACGGGTCTTGAACCCGCCACCCCGCAAGCTACAAACTCCCGGCGTGGGAGTCAGGTGCCTTAACCACTGAGCCAAAAGTCCGAGCTTTTAACTCAGCAGTTAGAAGCGCCTAAGGAATTGGGTGATGAGGATTTACACGTACTGCCCACAAGCAGCAATAACAGAAGACAGCTGAAGCAACAACTTGAATCCACCTAAGTTGATCTGCACAGCTTGGCTCCAGAACTGAGTCAGCCACAACTAAAACGCCATCCTCAGAGCGGTCATCTCCAGGAGCAGTGACACTCTGGCTGCACACAGGAGGAACAAGCACCTTTCCCCCTTTAACAGTCAGACAGGTCACTTGAGGAGGACAGGTTGGAGAAAATGGAGCCTAATTACCTTTCCAGATGGCAGCTCCAGCAATGTCATTACCCAAGATCAAGTCAACTCCAGGCACAGGCAGTGATGGACGCACAACCACAACTACAGCACCATTGACTAGGTCAGAGGACAAATGAACAGTATGCAAAGGAACCTGTAGCATACCCATGTCAATACCCCTAATCAACGCATGTGCTCCTGTGGAGGTGTTCACAGAGAGAGGACCTATTCCTTCCAACAGAAAGGACTGTGCTGCTCCAGAATCCCTTAGGATACGCACAGGCACACGACTATGGCCTGGTAAATGTGGTGTGATCCAGGTGTTATACCATACCAAGACACTAGAGGGGGCTGTCTTACGTGGAATGCCTGTATGTTGAGTATTGATGCATCTGTGTTTTATGTTCAGTTGAACAGTGTGAGAGTAAAGTGAAGCCACAGAAAACTCAGTCTCGTCATTATTCTTGTTTTATAAAAGAACCCAACTCGACGGTAAAGATACAAAACCCAAACATGAATGGACAGTAGTCCACATTCTCACTACAACAAGCTATGTGTGAATCCATAAAAGGGTGCTAAAAGCAAAAAGTACTAATTACCAGGACAGGCCTATACCCATTGTGTTTCCACATACAAACTGAATTCAAAAATAGCTGGGACACTGTACAAATTGTCAATAAAAAAAGACTTCAATTTATAAATCTCATAAACTTATATTTTAATCACAATTGACCCTTCACTATAAGCTCCGCCCCCTTTCGTTGGTGGCGTTAAGCCTGTCAAATTTCCTAAAAACGTAAGCATTCTTTATAGGAATGAATTTAAAACATAGCCTCAAGCAATGGTTTTCCAGAGACAAACAGCATGTGATTAATAAATTCTAATAGCACGTAATGCTTGAAAAAAGGTCTACTTTAAGTAGCCTACAGCTTAAATTAGAATGTATTGATTTCGTTATTGTCACCATATAACACCACAGCAAAACCAACCAGCACGAAACTCCATCAAAGCATCTTAAAACGAAGACCAATCAACTTAACATTGAAACATATCTGAATGTACCTAACATTTGAACATATCCCCCATTCTTGCATCTCTACACTAGCTTCCTGTCAAAAGCCGAATTGACTTCAGAATCCTTCTCATGATGTATAAGGCACTTAATGGCTTAGCTCCTGCATATATTACAGATCTACTTATTCCATACTGTCCTGGAAGACTTATGAGATCTTAAAATGCTGGTCTCCTTGAAAAAACGACTATATCTAAATGTGACGCTCCATTTCAAAACCAGTTGCTTGTCGCAAGCTTCATTTCTGAGAAAATTCTAAAAATGGAATGTTTGCACCAAAAAAGTTGAATTTCACATTTCAGCATAATTTGTCAGTATAAAGTCTACACTTTCAGTTTCTAATTCAATTGTGCCGAAATTCAAACCTTAAATGGGTTAAAAACGTGTTTGTTGAGAGTGTATTAATTTAGCAGTTTAGTAACAGCTGTTATATCAAAGATTTCTAGTGCTAAGGGTTTATATCAAACTACCACCAGCAAGGCAGGTGAACATTCGTCATAGATTAGAAGGAAAAAATAATTAATCTGAATGTCAAGGGGCCTTTCCAATATTTTGAAACAACATTTTTAACTTGCATGTTGTTTGGGCCCATAAAAATCCTCTAGATGGAACTAACGTCGAGTGAGAAGCTGACAGAGCTTGAAGATAGTTAGTCAGAGACGGGAATAAAGCAGCCTATCTTGGCACAGCTAGTATTACCTCACTCACGTCAGATGTAGCGCTACGCGCGTTCATCTGATATTCAGCGATAGACGAATTATTTCAGGAGCCAGAAATCCTTGAATCTAACTGGGCAAACGGCTTGTCCATCAATTTAATTGACGTACACTGCAGCCAACCACATCGAAACCAACCGAAGACGCACGTTACGTTTGTTGGATTGGTTGGATTCAAAACAGTTGCTTCTTCGCTACTTCACACCCTCTACAGCAGCCAGCGGCCCTGATTGGTCCGGTTAGAGAATAATGGCTTGAAATCTCTCTGATGGGCTTCAACATCAGATCGTTGCGCGGAAGTGCCTTACGAAAGTTACGTAGCGCATGATCTGACGTGAGTGAGGTAACAGCTAGTAGGCATAACTCTGGAAATTTAAAAAACTGTTGAGTGCTAAAAGAGCTAAAATCGTTACAAGCCAAATATTAAATGTCTGATGATTGTTCTGCTTCAAGGATTTCACTCAGACAAGAGACATGGCAGTCATAAATCCCATACTGACATCTGCATCTACACATATTGACCTTGTTGTTCAGAATAGCTAGCCTAATAAGCCCCATGTCACAGTGCTAATGATCTTTACCGTCGAAATTCTCAGTTTTTATCTTCCTGACGTAACATTGTAACACTTTGAACGCCCATATCTGCGTTATTTAACGGTCAATATTATCGATATTGGTATCGTTTGAAAGCTTATTTCTTTCTTCCTGTCTTTCATGAATGCAATAACATATTTTGAAAAAATGCGACATGCGACTGGTTTTGATGTGCAGGGTCACAAGTCTACAATTGGCGAATAGCTTTCGCCAATCGGGCGCCTCTCTTATGGAATTCTATTCCTCTACATTCGCGAAGCGGACACTCTTAATGCCTTTAAGACTTAAAACCTTCCTCTGACATTTCCTACAGTTATGGATGGCACATCATCACTCCCCATGGTCTTTTTTGAGAAGGGATGCCTGTGCTGTTTACCCCTGCTTGGGACAAGGTGGCCACTGACCACCCCCACTGGGCTGGTGAGCTGCCATACACCATACCTTAGTTATGCTGCGATAGCCTAGTGCCGCTACTTACTGCACACTTGACATCCTGTACAACCCTTTCTCCTTTTTCTCTCCCTCTCCTTACTCTGACATGTAATACAGTATATAGCCCTATTCGCACGGGATTAGTATTACCTATGAACCTCTGGTAATTTGTAATAATTGCGGAGGATGTCTGTGATCTTAGTCCCGCATGCCAATGCGCCATGTCTGTAATTTGTAAAGTAAAAATTCCACCGAAAATTACCTACCGTATTTAGGCAAACACAGACATCCTGTGATAATACTAGTCCCGTGCGAATCTGCATCTCAGTGATTGGGCGGTGTTTGTTGTTTTTGTAGGGCGCCTTTTTAAATTTTTTCCAGGTTCAGTAATGGAGGCTGCCGTTGAAATTGTGAATGCCAATTTTGACAGCATTTTAGGTGCAAAAAGTGTCTCTCTGCGAATTATATGGAGACACATCCGTGGAAAGAGATCCACCAAAAGGACGAAATTTCGCAAGACTTTGACGTGGATGATGTGTAGCAGCATATAGTATTATCTATTAATTACCTAAATCTATATGTGAGCAAAAAATAAAATATGAGCAATATTGACAGCTATCTGGTTTCTAGCTTTGACATCATATCCGGGCCTGTCAGTAAATTTGTGCAAAATGCAGACTTCTCTTATCCTGTGCGAATGCGCCACAAGAAACACAGAGGTGGGGAGGTAATTTACAAATTACCGACGTCCCCAGGTATTTGTAATCCCGTGCGAATACTTATATTATGAAGTGATATCCTCCTAGACTGGCTTAATTCTTTTGTCTCTTCTGCCCGGTTACATGCTGCCATTCCGACATACTGCCACTCCGATATTGACGTCTAATTGTCGGAGTGGCGGTATTTCCAATTATAGCAAATGTCCCTGCACTCCAACATTTTTTTTTCTTAGTCGGAGTGGCAGCATGTTCGCTATTTTTCAACATACTTCCATTCCGACATGAGGCTGCCTGAACCATGGTGATGCCAGAAGACCCGGGCCTAGGTCATTATTGAAAGCCAAGGGGGCCTATTCAATTGGATAAAAATAAATATAGTTAGGAGGGAATTTGTGAAGATAGTCCACTTGTTGACAAGTTTTCGCAGGGTGTTGGGTATAGGCCTAAGCAGGGGCGGACTGGGGCCCAAAAACGGCCCTGGACTTTCCCCCCCAATAGGCCCACCAACAACCGGGGTGGGGAATAGACTGGCGATATCTGCTTTGGATGCTCTTCAGAAATAAGTTTCAGCACATACCCTGTGCATGTTGCGATTTTCATGCTCCTGTAGGCTACTCTTTGACCGATGTGCTTCCAGTCCTGCATTCCACTTATGAATGGACTGGTTTCATCTGGCCTAGCAAATGCTAAACAAACTATACAATACAGTGTGTGATTCTCCTCAGAGTATGTAAGCCAGATGGTTAGTACCATCTCTACAGCTGAACAATCTTTGTATAGACAGTTTTTTGGGCTTTTGCTTGTGATGGTAACTGAAAAACTGCTCCAGGCTGTAACTATCTGAACTGGGGCGGCTGAAATATTTGGGCACTGATCCCTCATTCTGGCACTTTCCTGGACTCTCCCTGTCATCATTTGAGCTGCCACTATCTTCAACTTGAATACAGGGGCGTCACCAGCTTTTTGAATGTGTGGGGAGACAAACGGGCGGGGGGGTCTCGGGGTCCTTCCCCAGAAAATGTATAATATATTAGATGCAATTTCCAGCATTCTGGTGTATATTCAACAAGATTCAAGATAGTCTTTATTACATCTCATTATAGTTGTAGACTATATGAGAGTAAAATTCTTGTGTTTTTGCTCCTCAAGAAAATAAATAAATAAAAAATGTAATGAGTGTAAAAGAAAGAGTTTGTAATGAATATACTTGTATGTGTATGTGTTTGAGTCAGTGTATATGTTCAGAGTCTGAAAGTGCAATGACTGACAGGCACAGATCTAGGCTGTCAATACTGACTCTGTGTTCATCAGTCTAACTGCTGGATGAAAAAAGCTGTTGTGTAGTCTGGTGGTTCTAGCCCTGAGACTGCAGAATCTCTTGCCAGATGGTAGTAGCTGCAACAGTCCATGATTGGGATGGCTGGGGTCCTTGGTGATTCTTTTGGCTTTTCTGATGCAACGCTTGTGATACAAGTCTTGAATGGGTGGTAAAGTGCATCTGCAGATACTTTGCGCCGTACGCACAACTCTTTGTAGAGCATTCCTTTTGGTGGCAGTACAGCTGCCGTACCATGCAGTGATGTCTCCAGTCAGAATGCTCTCTACAGTTCCACTGTAAAAAGCCTTTAGGATTTTTGACCTCAGTCCAAATTTCCTCAGTCGCCTGAGGTGAAAGAGACGGCGTTGGGCTTTCTTTACAACCTGGTCTGAGTGGTTATCCCAGGTAAGGTCTTCGGTGATATTCACACCAAGGAACTTAAAATTGCTGACTCTTCCACCTCTGAATCGTTGATCTTAATAGGCTTAAGCAGATCTCCCTTTCTTCTGAAATCTACAATCAGCTCCTTGGTCTTTGCAACATTGAGGGACAGATTGTTTTCATGGCACCACTGTGTTAAGTTGCTGATTTCTCTCCTGTAGGCCGTCTCATCTTGGTGATCAATCCAATGAGTGTCATCAGCAAACTTAACTATGGTGTTGGAGCTATACTGAGCCACACAGTCATGGGTGTAGAGGGAGTAGAGCAGAGGGCTTAAGACACAACCTTGAGGGGCACCAGTGTTTAAGGTTAAGGAGGCGGATATAATGGAGCCCATTCTCACCACCTGGCGCCTCGCTGACAGAAAGTCCAGAATCCAGCTGCATAGATTATGATGTAGTCCAAGACTCCTGAGCTTACTGTCAAGTCTGCTAGGAACTATGGTGTTGAATGCAGAGCTGTAGTTCACAAACAACATCCTTACATAAGCATCTTTCTTCTCCAGATGTGTCAGGGAGGTATGCAGTGCTGTAGTGATGGCATCATCTGTGGACCTGTTCCGTCTATAGGCAAATTGATGAGGGCCAGAGTGGGTGGTATCATGCTGCAAATGATGTTCTTCACCAGCCTCTCAAAGCATTTACTCACAATGGGTGTGAGTACCACAGGACGCCAGTCATTCAAGGTGGTGACTTTGCTTTTCTTTGGCACGGGAACAATGATAGCTGACTTAAAGCAACTGGGGACGATGCACATGGACAGAGAGCGATTGAATATGTCTGTAAACACACCAGCCAGCTGATCTGAGCATGCTTTGATGACACGACCTGGTATTCCATCAGGCCCAGCTGCTTTGCGGATGTTAACTTGTCTGAAGGACTTCAGCACATCAGCAACAGCAAATTTCGCCAACAAAAATCAACACTTTTCACAATTATTTGCCTGCATGTTGAGCCTGCCTCTGACTCACTCTCATTGAGATTGAAATGGATTGACTATTGGTCATTTTCCTTATCAACAATAGCACATTTTCTTTTTTCTTTAATGTTTTAATTCAACTAGTGGTCTTGTCATTGCCATTTTATGACAATACTGAACCTAAAATATTAGACAAAAAAGTTTGGGATGCCATGGTTTTATACTTGTTGATATAAAACTCAAGCAATAAACTTGTTTTATGTCAATATTTCATTTATATTGGTATACACACCAGAAATAGGCTAGGCCTGACTCACTTACTATGTTTGCTATTTCAAGCAGTGAATCAATAAAAGACTTGACTTGGTCTATATCATGAAAACTCATTCTTGACAAGGAGCTGTGTTTGAATTAGCCTAAAGTCATTAACATTACATTAAGATAGATTGATACATATCCTAAAACTGACCAGATCAGTCTCAAACACAAATGAGCTGGGGGTCATTACGGTCAACATTATCTGACTGGAGGGCCATGTCAGGGGTCAATTGTATTCTATTCATTTATTTATGTTTATTTAACAGGGACCTGCACATTTCCTTTACAATTATTTAGCTGTTTTTTAATCAAAAGATGTGATAGGCCTATTCAATATTAGGCCTATATCTCATCCTTGAATGCCTAGCATACTAGAACAAATATCTTTTTCACTTTTCAATATAGGAGATGGTCTGGAATCTTGTGCTATAAGAATCATGATAAAGGTATTCTTTGTAATTTGCAACATATGTGCTGACAGTATTTCATTAATTATTAAATATGTTATGCATATTAAATATAATCTATTACTATTTTGGATCTTGAGATAACATTTCTAGCACCTGTCCTAACAAACAGTTAGTTAAATGTTAGGCCTGACGAACAGGGAGCTAAAAACAACTTTCACTATGAAAAGGTGTTATCCCAAAATAGATGAATATGTTGAAGACAATGCAGAAATTGTATACGATTTGAGCATCGGATTACTCGGGAACCGCTAATCACAAAGACGACCGCTATGCATCATTGCAATCTGTATGATCTGTTGTTTATTTTGATATGTGTCTTGCCACAGTTGAGTTAAGAATCCGTGAGATATTACACAGAGAACAATGTATGACACAGACACAGAACTGTATTGGTGACCATAATTTTGACATAAATTCATCGCTAATTATCTCGTGATGCGTTCACAGAAACTAACTAGTAGCACTGTTGCAAAGGCCAGTTCAATTACAGTTCAATTAAAACTCCGCGAGTAGAGTGACAAAGAAGAATGGGTGCGCCCGTCGGGACTGATGTTTGCGCCTCTCTCCAGGGCCGGATTGAGGTAGCCTAATTAACGAAGCCGACGATTTCTGCTTGCCATCTTTCTGTTGACAGACACAACGTTACTCTTCTTTGTTGGCCTTTTTAGGCCTATGGAATAAGGCTTGATCGGTAAATTATCGCTTAGTGCCACCTGTTGTTAGTTGACAGACTGACATTTTTGGTCACTGAACAG
>JAODXP020003822.1:0-35686 GCA_027497455.2 Sardinella longiceps
ACCAACATAATCTTCCGAGCAAGATGTCACCATTGCTGACCACGAGTTAGAGCGGTGTGCGCCATAGCTTTCAGAAATGGATTTGAGAATGACATCATACCCAGTGTCCCTTGCGAAATTCTTCACGATTGGCCAATCTGCAAATTCTTGGAACGCCCATGGGCGTTCTGGCATTAAGGCGGAACCGTCAATACTGCAGCTGGACCCTTCTCAGTAGATCTGAAGGTATATTTAGATCTGAACATGGCTAGCTGAACTTTTCGGCTCTCCCTGTTGTTTAGCTGAACCTATCCTGAAACTCAACACCAACACAATCCAGCACTTTGCAAAGCTCTGGGGTCCTCCTCTTAAAAGCATGGTTGATTACTAAGTTAGCATGATTACTAAGTTAGCTTGATTACTAAGTTAGCAACTTTGTTGGTTGCAATACTATTTCCCATAGCCAACTGACTAAGTTGCTACTCAATTAGCAACCCTGTTTTTAAAAAGCGGACACCTGCTCTGTAATGCTCCGTTCAGTAATTCTCCGCAGGTGACTGGGATTGCATTGCTAGTGTGCTGGCTAATGTGTGGCTAGTGCCGTTAGTGTGTCTCTAAGGTCACTAGTGTGTGGCTAGTGCTACTAATGTGTGGCTAGTGCCGCTAGTGTGTCTCTAAGGTCACTAGTGTGTGGCTAGTGCTACTAATGTGTGGCTAGTGCGCTGGAATCTGACTGGGCTCAATGGCTACTGTTGGGAGTTCACCATCGCCTCTGTTTTATCACACATCTGGCAAAATCTCTCTTAATTCCTCCTTTTTTTTTTTTTTTTTTTACTACAGACAGGATCAGGCACACTTGACTGATCTTCTCATTCCTGCAATAGTTGCCATCTGTTTCAGCAGGGATATGTTTCAGACATTCTAGCGCCTCAATGACTCAATGGTTTGGAGCGTTCCATGCTGGGCAGCAAACAGTCCTGATTCTTTCTGTTGCTGGGCAGCAAACAGTCCTGATTCTTTCTGTTGCTTCTCCACTGTGTCTGACATGAATGTCAAAGCGTGTTTACTGGTGGTCATCATCTGTGTCTTTGTCCATAACCTCAGTTACAGGGCTGTTTCAAGGTACTTAGAGGGCCCCAAGCAAACAAGCAACTTCCATTATTATTTCTCTCGAACTTGCAATTGTCTAACTCTTGTCATGAACTACTAAAATGATCACACACTAATTTTGGGGGTCCCCTTTCAGCCTGGGGCCCCAGGCAATTGCCTGGTTTGCCTGTCCTGTTGCGACGGCCCTGCTCAGTCAGAGTCAATTAAGCACAGCACAAACATGTATTAAAGCATTTAATATTTGGCTTATAGCATGTTGAGTGAGCATCTTTGTTTTGGACTTGTCTTTGCATTTAGTTTGGAGTTTCCTGTGTTTTATGTTTCTAGTTTTCTCTTGTGTTCTCTGTCTTCTGTGTCTTGTCTTGTCACCATGTGCTTGTGTTTACTGTGTATCCATGCCCCTTGTGACTCTAGCTTTGTTCCTTTGCTCCCTGTGTATGTGCTTCCTGGTTTTTGTCATGTGATCTTGTCTCTTGTTCCCTAGTTCCTGGTTTTCTCACGTGACTTTGTGTTTCCTGTGCAGTTCCTAGTCCTGTGTTTCCTTGCCTCCTGTGTCTCCGCCCCTCACCTGTGTCTTGTGATTACCTGTTCATTGGATCATTGTTTCTTGTCTCATGTTCTCCTGCCTCTCATTCCATGTCCACCTGTGTCTAAAGATTGTCTCTAGTCTTGTGCAGGCGCGTAACTACCGCAGGTTCAGCGGGTGCGGCCGCACCGGGGCCCGTGGCCTTGCGGGGCCCGTCCGTCGCCACCTCTGAAGAGATCAGTGACGTTTCTATCTGAACACTTTAGATACGTACGGGCCCCCTGAAGAAGATATGAGCACCTCCAAGTAACAGCGTTCGCCTGAACATAAAGTACTTGCATCTAACTAATGTCGAAGAGAGACATGCGGACGTATGGCTTAAAATAATTCAATGACCGCTAGGATTATATAGGCGTAATTTACCCTGAATCTCACTTCATGGTGACACCTGAAATATTGTCCAACTTAATATGGCAATGTAAACTATAGGCAAATGTGTATAAATTATTATCAACATATAGAGATAATAATCAGCGAAGTGAACAACAACGTGTATTTTGGTAGTCTAATTTGCTTTAGGCTACTAGGGATTGTGGGATAGCCTGCGGTAGCCTAATGAACCTGCGCATTAGGCTACGTGCAGAGTTGATAGCTATGAGTCGAAATATAAACAGAAGGGGTTTTCATAAAAAATCTGATCCCAACATGTATAGCAGGATATCTGTAACGTAGAATATTATTTGAGGTGGCATCTCTCGTTTAAATGAAGGCCAGTTTCAGTCACTAAAAATGCCTGGGCTACTTTTGAAGTTTACTATTTGCAGCAGTTAGACCGTAACGTTAGTGAAGGTTTTTTTTTTTTCAAATATGGATGAGTGGAGAGTTTTCATACGTGGAAAAGAAGAATCGAGATAGAGACAATTTTACTTAAAATCAGACGAGGACTGCTCAAAAGTAAGTTAAGAGTTTTGTGCATGGTGCGCCGTCACCAATGTTTCTCCTCTTTATTTAGGCTAATGAATGAATGGTGCGCTCGCTGTCATCAATTTGTGTCTTTGGTGTGGTAACGTTAACGTTATGATTAGCCTGGGATAGGCCGTTAACGTTACTTGTGTTTCATCATCTTCTCTGGCATTCGTGGACATTGTGCTTAGGGGGACCACCTTGATAATCTTGCTTGAGCAGCACGGGGCAAGAGAGACTCAGCACTAACGTTAACATTTGTGCATTTAGCAGAGGCTTTTTATCTAAAGCAAGGGTGAAGTGCAAGAGGGTGATCTTATGCATAGTTGGCTACATTTGTCATTTATGTGTACATTGAGTCCGTTTTGACGTTTGATGCAGATGATGAGTAATAGCCTACATGTAAGCTAGAGTCCATTTAGGGATATGTCTCCATAATTTTTTCTTGGGCTAAGGGGGGCCCGCAATGCACAGTCGCACCTGGGCCCGTGACAGACTTGTTACGCCACTGGTCTTGTGTATTTAAGCCCTTGAGTCTCCAGTGTTCTTTGTTCGGTCATTGTTGAATGTTATGTTTCTCCTGTCTTTGTGGTCTGTGCTTTTTGAGTAAAATTCAAGTAATTCTCTTGTCTCGCCTCGCATTTGGGTCCCAACTCCTTGCCTGAAACCTGACAATCTTAATACAGCATCTTAATAAAAGCAATTATGACAAATTAAACATAAAAACCTACCTACCTGAAACAGATACTGGCGTTGACGGCAGTGTTTTTCCACCCACCCTGTGAATGCTGGATCTTTATTAGTGTGATGGTCTAGTCTTGTTTTGTTTGCCTGTCTTTACTTTTTTGTTCCTTGTCATATGTTCTATGTCACTGCCTGTTGTTTGCTTCCTGGTCCTCCAAACAGACGTTACGTTGTGTTACATAAAATGTAACATAAAGCTTGTAGGGCAGAACATACTGTTGCTGACACAATGGAAGCCGAGAGGGACATGCTGCTCGCTGTGTTAGCCGCTGAAGAAATAGCAGAAGCGGACAATACATTTCACGCACCGTTGCTGGGATTAGGACTACTGAATGACAATATTGCAACTGCTATTGTTGTCGCCCGCGCACACCCAAACACGACACGCATCGTTGACTATGTTAAGGTCGTCGTTCCCAATTACAGTGACCCGACGTTTGCCTCTCATTTCAGGATGACAAGACAAACATTTCAGGTGAAAAATAACGTTTATCCATCCTTCATATTGGGAGATCATAAAATGTCAATCTAGACACATGTCATCAATCTATTGTCAGGCAGGTCAATTTAGGGCGATAATGTTAAATCGATGAAGCTGGGACTTGAATTACGGCCGTCTGGGCCCTAGTCCTGTGCGCTTCCGCTACGCTACAGGTTATTGCATAGCCTACTTTACTCACTCTTTAACAAGATTAGTTACACTGAGGTGAACAAGAGGTGTTACACTGTAGAAATCATTCTCGGATAAATTTACAAAGGTTGATGTAAATGGTCCTTTTTGTAATATGTATCCATAGTCTGCTGTCCATCTTTTTTGGTCCATATATTTTTTTTGAAGCCTCAAGAAGATTTGTCGTTTTGTTTTAGATAACACCTGACACCTTTGAATTACATTTGAGATGTTTTATTTGGTTTCACCAGCTATAGAAAAGATTAATATTTTCTTTGTAATCTTATGTTATTGGCTAAATTTCACATATACAAGTGCAAGGTGATGAAAACCAACCCATCCTTTAGCCTAGCCCACTTATAAAGTTGAAACAGGTCTTGTACCTCTGAACAAGAAAGCATTAAAAACAGTGAAACCATGCTCAAGTATCAATTATTTTTTATTTACAAATATTTACATATTGGAAAGTGGACAAGTTTGCAAGCGCAATTTTAACTCAATTTATGCCATTTTGTAATCTTATATTATCCTTCTAATAGAGGATCACTCACACGGTAACACATTATACACACAAAAGGTCATGAAGTGCAGTCTATTTCAACAAAGAGGATTTACAGAGACCGACAACAAAAGTCAGGGCATGAGTAGACTTAACAGGACAGTGATGAGTGAACTCTACAAGTTCAATTTAAGCAGAACATAGAAAGTATCTTTTTCAGTTTAACAGCCTGTCTCTCTGTCCCTAGGCCCTCTGGGAGACCGTTGGTCCTTTGCTTTCCAACACAATAGTGGATACTCCTAAAAAGTTGCTCTGTTCCGTTTGGATGATGGCAAATCAGGAGACATATAGAAGTGTTGGGACCGCTTTGACTTGTCCACAGGGACACTACACTATGTGTTCTCAAACATTTGCAGTGTCCTCACAGAGCTAAGGGGGAATACATAAAATTACCCAGAGAGGACGACCTTGCCAGACTGGCTGAAGGCTTTCAGTCACAAACGGGCTTCCCTGGGGTTGTTGGAGCTATAGATGGAACACATATTCCCATTCCAGCACCCACACTCTACAGGAACAGTTACATCAACCGGCAAGGTCATGCCAGTATTCACCTCCAAGCTGTCTGTTCTTCAAACATGATGTTCCTGGATGTGTTCGCAGGTTGGCCAGGGTCTGTGCATGATGCTCGGGTCTTCCGGAACTGGCCAGCCTTTTGATCACATCCAGAACATCATGGGCCCCAACTATCACATTTTGGGAGATTCTGCTTATCCCTTAAGCAAATCATACCGTGACAATGGACACTTAACCCAGATCCAGAAAAATTTCAACTCCGTTCACAGCTCCACCAGGGTGGTCATAGAGCGGGCATTCGGCCTCCTAAAGGGAAAATGGAGGCGCCTAAAATACTTTCCAATGAACAATTTAGAAGACATGGCAACAGTAATTACTGCTGCATGTGTTCTGCACAATTTCATTTTGTTGCACCAGGGGGGAGACCTGAAGGATATAGAGTTTGAGGCCAATGGAGACGATGATGGGGCAGAAGGAGGCCTAGACAACAACCCATCTGGTCAAGAAAAAAGGGATGAAATTGCATTGCTTTTGGTGTAGGGCATTGTGGTGTTTGTGTTTGTTTGTGTGTGCCATTTGTTCAATGTTTATGTTCTCTCATACTGGTTGAAATTATGAATAACTAAATGAAATGGTAAATTTCATTTCTTCGTCAAGTGGTCCACAAGACTTTTCAGAATTTGATTTCTCTCCGTGGCTACCTCATTAGCTCGTCTCTGAAGCTCCATAATCTCTCCCATCTGCCTCCTCTGATGCTCCAGGAACCACTGAGGTGCTTCGTCGGCCTTACGCTTCCGTCCACCCATGGATTTAGACTTTGATGCGACAGGTGGTTTGCTGGATGTCGCTTGGCTGTTGGGCAGGTGGGCTTTCTGAAAACGGTGGGATTTCGGCAACCAGTTGGTCATCGGAAGTTCCCGGAGGGGGAGGGGACAATTTAAAAAAGGCTCGGATTGGTAGAGCTCACAAAAATCCTATTGTTGCCACACACACACACACACACACACACACACACACACACACACACACACACACACACACACACGATGGGTGGTTAATGTGACTTTTACACAACTGTAGATCATGTTCTTCATATATACAGTACATACAGTAGCATGCAGTTCATAAAGTCGATTCAAAAGCTTACCAACAAAAGAGGAGACCGTTTTTATGGGCTCCACACATGGATCGCCTGCCAGAAGTTCCTCCATTGCAGGAAAATAAGCCACTTACTGGCACCAGTGCCAGTCTTCTTTTTTCCATCCACTATAGTCTTGTATCTACAGGCAAAAGAATGACTCTGGATGTGGAATCAAGACACTAATATATACATATAATGTTTACACACACACACACACACACACACACACACACACACACAGATGTTTTAAGGTCCGAAACTTGGAGTCACAAGCCTCTGCTCCAAAGTCATAACCCCTCTCTTTCATTTAGTAGGCCATTTTGTTCCACACTTCGATCTTCTTGTATAGATGTGAAGTGAACAGGTCCGTCATGTCCTTTACCAAGCTGATTAAGAGCAACGTGGAGCCATGTGTCCAGGCTTTGACATCTGCAACCACAACCAATGTAAAGCAAATTAGAGACAGAACAGAAGAACTTGTTGATCTTTATCCAGATAAAAGGAATCAACTAGTACCTTTACACATTTCTAGATCAACAGACACTGGAGCAGAGGGAGGTGAGGCAGGTGACTCCGGTGACAGATTTAGTGGTTGGGGGGACGTTGGAATTATTGTTCCCACACACTGTTCTACAGCAACTTTTGACCCAAGAGTGAAAACAGGTTTAACAAATAAGACAAAACAAGAACAGATAGTTCTGAAAGGATGAACATGCATTTACTTACAGAGTGGAGCAGAGGAGGCCTGCACGTAACTGCAGGGAGGCCACAGTTGAGTGGCAGCCTTCTGTGAAGTCACTACGGACAGAGACACAGATTTAAGCCAGAGGGTCTAAACTAAATTACGCTGAAAATGTGAGCCTTTTAGAATATATGAACATGCATTTACTTACAGAGTGGAGCAGAAGAGGCCTGTGGGAGCAGAGGTCCCCCAAGGCTTCCAGCCACTTGAACAGGCACTATGACCAACAGAGAACCCACAATTTAGAAATCAAGCCAAGAAAACCAATGTGGAAAATTATATTGTTTTGGCTAAAACTAAGCAAGATTTTTTATTCAATACATAATGCCAAAATACAAATTGGAAGGCCATGTCTTCAAACCAACAATTACCTCATACCATACACAAATCAAATGTTACTACAAAGATTAAGCTCAATAAATGCAGCATTTAAAGATCAAAGATCAAATCATGTCAAGTATTTTCATACTTACAACAGATGTGCTTGTTAACATCTTGGACTTTACGAAATACAAGTAAGCACTTGCTACACTGGTAAGCATAAGACGCCATATTTACCACTAGCTCTTTAAATCTCAGCGGTTTAAATACACTTACATGCCGATTGGCGAACACCTCCGACTAAACGAGTGTGAACCACCTCAGAAGCACCGGTGTGCAACGTAACGAGCAAACTCATCATTCAATTACGCTAACGCAACGCACCGGTGCATAACGATACGAGACCCCTAGTCTCGTTACCTTGTTATTAGTCTCGTTATTCCCTGCCTTGTTTCACCTGCTCCTTGTTCCCTTGTTTAGTCCTGTGTATATAAGCCCCTGTCTCAGTTCAGTCTTTGTTGGCCATTGTGTGTCTCAGTGGTATGTATGTGGAATCTCTGTTGCTGAAGAAATAAACCTTCATTGCTGAATCTCATTGGTATTGTCGTGCATTTGGGTCCTACTCTGTGTAAACCGTGACAGAATGACCGACCGTAACGTTGGACCCAGCCAACAATCTCCTTTCAACGGCACCAGGCTTGCCATTTGGCGAACCCCCTTCGGCAGGCCACCAGGTGAGAGGATTTTTGGGGGGGAGCAGTATTCACTGTGCCCAGTCGTCCTGGTCACAGTGCTGTGGGACTCAGCCGGTCCTCGGCCATCCAGTGCCCCAGTCCCACGCTGCTCCAGCTGGTCGTGGTATGAAGACAGCGACTGGCTGGAGGAGCCGGACTGTGGGGACTGGCTGGCTGAGGACCATTGGTCAGAGGAGCAGCGCTGGTCCAGTGACAACTGGGTCAGTGAAGATGAGTGGACTACAGAAGAGAACGAGTGGGCCACTGAGGACGAAGAGACCCTCGACACTCCAGCCATCCTCCACCATCCACTATTCCATTTAGGCTGGGACTTTCTCTTGTGGCTTGTGTTCTTTCTCAGGCACAATGACCCCTGTCTCTACTGTCTACTTGTTTGCCCTTCAAACCATTTTCTATCCAAAGGCTCAGCTGATTGACCATACCTTGTAACGTCAGTTGCACAGTCCATAAAGAATTATATTTCCTTTCAACCCGTTTTTTTTTTTTTCATTTGCACAGTAGCCACTTGAATCTAGCTGTAGCCTAATCCTGAACATGTATGTTCATTGCATTGACATATTTTACGACATATTTATGTAATTCAATCTTTAAAGGTACCTTTAACCTAGAGTTCACATATGACGCTTTACAACAACTAGGCTACATTTAGGGACAATCAGGCTTAGTTTACACTTCCCCGGGTCTTCAAGAAACCGGGTATATTCCCCTCCCCCGAGTAAGAAAACAATCGCATTTACACAAACATCAAAAACGGCTAAGAAGGCGGTGACAATTAACCACCATGTCACACTTTTATCAAAGATCTTTCAAGGGAGCAACATCGTAGCAGATGGCCACAAACGTGAAGTGTTTCGGTCTGCATTAGCAGCAGGCTCACATTACGTCACATCATTAACATTTTCCCTTAGGAAATTATAGAATGATATAATGTATGTGTGCCATAATCAGTGTTGCCAGATGTACGATAATTATCGTATTTGTACCATAATTTTGACCTCTGTACGATGTACGATCAATAATGAAATAAAATGGGTAATGTACGATAATTTCAGACTTTTCAGTCGTTCGTCCAAACACACATCCTACCGCTTCTGTCTCTGACCCCCGAGAATCATTTTGCATGTCCGCTTGCCTGTATGCACGCACGCAAACAAGCGCGTAGACACACAGAGGCACCGCACGGCATCACTCGCCCATCACCACTACACTACAGTTTCACTTTCAGTTAAACCAAACGAAGTAGAAGAGAGTGCTAAACATAAAAAAATGAGTTCACAAAGGGAAAGACAGTGGAGGGGCGAAGCGGAAAGCCGAGTCTGAGGAACCAGTGGCGGAGCTAGACTTTTGTACTTGGGGTGGCCAGGGGGTGGCCAAGGATATTTCAGGGGGTCCAATGAATATGACAAAAAAAAGTAGTCTTCCCATCTTTGTGCACATGACAGCATATGGTACACACACACACACACTTGCTCAACACCCCTCTCATTTTCACCATTGACAGTATTACTCAGAATTCTGCTCTTATCAACCATTATTCCTCTAGTAGTAGAAGAACTAAGATTTATTTCAATTTTAATTTTAAAAGAATTAGTGAAATATTTCCCCTATTTTCACAGCCTGAAGAAAAACATTAAAACTAACAGTTAATTTATATTTTTCAGATTCTCTTTCTGTAGACAACCTTAAAAATAGGTCTTTACTCATGCAACCATATAGATCATATCCCTGAAGTGAATAGCTTAAGCTACAGGAGCATGTCAAGCTATTGATCTGATGAATGTTGTAATGCAGTCTATGATCAAGGTTAACCATTCATTTCTTTAATTGTCTGGTGAAGCACTTGGCTATAGCAACCAGTAACATTGCAGGTTCTACAAGTTCAGATTGTGTGCCTTCACATATTCTACAGCCTAAATTATACAAATGCTGTGCAGTTGATCAGAGAAAAGGGTTTTTACGGAAGTAATGCAATAAGCGCAATAGTTAAATGTAATAATTTAAAAGTTGATTTTCTAACGAACTATTTACCACAGCAATTAGTTAGTATCACTTGAAACCACTTGAAATGCACTTTATTTTGATGTGCATGTTTGACAAATGCTGTGAGAGCAGTGTAATGGAGAAAAAGTTGATGTTTTGGATGCAGAATAGCACAGGGGAATTAACTTGGTTAAACATTAATTTACTTGCGTGCTGCTGTCAAGCCACTGGCAAATCACCCCATGTGAAAATTCAGATTATATAGGCTACTTTTATTTGATAGCCTCTACAAAAGATATAGATGTAGATGTTGCCTAGATATGTAATGAATAGTCTCTATAGACTATAGTGCAAAGCAATTCATCGATCAGAAATTTGGATGTAAGAAGCACGCCATTTTAGCACGCTAGTTTGAGACAACATTGATGCCTTGATTGATTTCAAATAGCTATTTAATGTCACTGATAGCTTGCACCTTATATACTGTACCTTATATTACATACACTGTATCTTGCAAAGGCACAATGTAGCCTATCCATGTAAATGTTGATGGTCACATATCTGCATGACTGAGGGCATCTTCCTGATGCACAGCAGGATTGGGAACAGAGCCTATCTTTTACCTGGTGACCTGTTCTTTAAAAATTAGGCCTACATCACAGTGATATTTTCTCAGGCTGACTCAAGTGCTGCATGAGCTCTGACTATTGCTCTCTGGCTCAAAAAAGGCGCTTTTTACAGACGTGCACTTAACTGAACTGTCAATCATCAGTAGCGAATGAAATTCAGGGAGCGGGTGGGGTAGGGTGGGGGGGCACCTGGGGTGGCCAATCACGTTCCAGGGGAGGCTAGTGCTACCCCTGCCACCCCTCTGGCTCCGCACCTGTGAGGAACAGCGAAAAAGTAAGCACAGGCCACAAACTTATCGGACAGAATGGGAAAAAGACCCCAGGATGGCTAAAACCTGACCAAGGAAATAACACTAAAGCATTCTTTTTTTCTGTTCGGCCCTAAGTAGCAAGACTTTCTCCAGTTAGAGTGACTGTGCACAGCTTGTTTAAAAGTGGCTGTATTATTTTGGAAATTGGCTGTATTATTATTTGGAAAATAAAATTGTTGGAAAATAAGACATATTTTATGCTTTTGGTTCGTGTACGATAATTTTTCTCAAAAAACGATAATTTTGAGGTTTTGGTACGATACTTGGACATTTCCAGTCTGGCAACACTGGCCATAATATTGTCTGTGATCTTTAATGAAACCAACACATGACAATTCAATCGGTCCTCTGCAAAACAATGTTGAATGAACCAAGTGTGCTTTTTAGCTTTAGACAGAGAGGGTTTGTTTGGCAGTTACCATGACGACATAGCTATATGCTAACTATAAGCTAGTCGTTTTGGACTTTGCTCAAACCTCACATATTGCTGTAAACTATGTTCACGTTTGCTCTGTCCACTTAAAGTGAACTCAGTAATGTTACCCGCAGGCTGTCAATAAATTACATCTCAAATATAAATCAGGGTGTCCGCGGGTTTGTAAAAAGTTGTAAAAGGTAGTAAATGAAATCAGGTCAAATTAAGGCCAGTAAAAAGTTTAACTTAACTTTCAATTTGTTTAACTTACATCCATCCTAACTCCTTAAATTACTAAACTTCTGTGGACTTAGCCTACTGTATTATTTTGCGTTGCGAGTGGAACCTGAGTGATAAGCTGCAGATGATGTCACGCCTGCCTACCTCACGCGCGCTCAATCAATCTGGTGGGCTACCTGCCAGATCTCTTCGCAAGCTATTAGTTAATTTCAAATTAAGGAACAGTAACAAAGGCTATGAAGATTAGACGACTTGAGGTAAAAGGCTGTGAGTGAAACTGTCGCCCCTTTTTTGTTGTCTGTCACGCCATTAACTCATTGACTGCCAATGACGTCTTTAGACGTCAACTGAAATACTACCGTTCACTGCCAATGACGTCTTTAGACGTCAACTGCGTTTTTAATGGGGCGGGCTGCAGAAAGACCTAGGGAACCTTGTCTGTAAATATCAGAATTCTCCGTCGAAAATTGTTGTTCCAAATTGATCCTGAGGGTGGCAGTGTGTCACTTTGGATGTGAGATGAGCATAGATTCATAGGTATGGCCAAGGGAGAAGTAGAGAAAGCTAATGACATGGCTAAATATGCTGTTAGCAAAGTGCAGACGTAAATCGGAGAAATTTAGGCAGTTCACACTCGATCAGAGTATGTGTCACTGCCATAGTAGTTCGAGTAGTGTTCCGATCGTGGGAGATGAAGGAGATCAACCTTGGGCAAACGGAAATAGCAGTTGTGACTTGTTTCAGTGCCCAACGAGCTCACAGTTCCGGGTCAGGTAAGAATTTGCGAGCCGGGTGTTGATCACAGAGTTATCGCTGTCACAGCCTGTAATAGCATATATTTACCTTGTTACAACAATGTCTATTTTATTACCAAAAGCCCCCTGTTACTGTTGTTTTTGTGGTCTTATCAAAGGAAGACATTTTCCCGATGTTTGACGTGCTAACAGACCGAAAAATACGCGCATCCAAGACACTAACGTTGTCAAACAAAACGCTAATTTTCTCCCTTTTTTGGTGAACAACGGGAAGTTTGGAGAAAGTAGCTTATGTTCGCCTGCTGATTTCTAAGCAATGGAAAGGGGTAGAAACGAACTTTTTTTTTCTGGTGAAAGAAGAGAGTCTGCTCTTTCTTGTGGTAGTTTCATTGTTTATGTAGTCGTAACACATAATATTCTGTGGCTCTTTAAAAAACAGTCAAAATTCCCCAAAACCTCTGGCAGTATGGAACTCTCTATTCTGAAAACGGCTGGCAGTCAATGAGTTAAGGACTTAAAACACCCATAAGGATAAATGTTGCACCAGAGACAGTGGGTGAAGCAGGTCATTGCGGATGAGAATATCCATCGAGACTATCTATCGCTTTCGCTAAACCCCTACAGCCTATTTATTGTCAAACCGTTCTGCCGAAGCGCAAGAGGGGAGCCGCGAAACATTTTAAATTTTGATGTTGAATTTGTCTGTCATCTGTTAAAAAGTTCCCATTTAGATGTCTAAATTATTTCCACTCTGTCTTTTGAGGCATAGCATTCATGTTTTCATATCCGCTCACTAGTCTTTGCCTCGTAATGCCATACATTTCGGCTACATTATCCGTCAAAGCCCCGTAAGGATCAAAACTATTTCAAATGAACCGTCATTTTTGCTAGCTAGCTTGACTTTGCAAATCACCAGTGCTATGAATGAGGCTAGATTTAAGAAAATATAGCCAAATAGCACGTCAGTAATGATTTTTTTAAAAAGTGTTTCAAACATACAGTGATTTTTGAGTATTTCAAAGCTGAAGCTATTGTCAGCATGCGCCTGCCTGTACGCTGAATTGCGCATAGGACTCATGAGAAATTGAATGGGGAAAGGCCAGACGGCTCTCACTCAATCCAGTTCTCTTATGATGAGCTCCCGTGTAACCTTATATGTCCACATGAGTGATAAATATAAAGGGAAATAATAAACATATTCAGAACAATAATATATATGATTCTGAAAGTTAAAGTGTTAATGATGATGGGGGTATAGCCTAATACGGTGTCCTGACACAAGTAAGCTGTATCATAAGCAAGAATTTACAGTAATTTAGGGGTGCTGTGAATGCAAAAAATGTTGATGGGGTGCCTTGAGCTCAAAAAGTTTGAGAACCACTGGACTAAAGCAAAAATAGATATTTCAGATTTTAGTTGCATCTTTGTCATGAAGTGTCCCCGAACATGTACAGTAGGTTGCATAAGGAAAGAGAGAGGGGTGTGGGGGGGGATCCTATCCAGGCTCCTGTAATTTAGGGTATCTACTTCTACTGTATGTACTGTAACCAGAAAGAATCATCGTGGGTTTTCAAACTTTGGTGGCATAGCCTAATATTGGCAAACTAGAAAAGCACTGAGAGAGCGCAGACCTCAACATAAATTCCAGATTGTGTTCTGGATCACTGATCGTACCAAAATTGTCGGAATATGTAGGATGCCACCGCCCCCAAAGGAAAAAAAAGTGCGCTGCTAGATGTTGTGGAGGTAGTAAAAATATTGTAAAAGGTAGGGGAAAAGGTAGTAAATGGTAGTAAATTCAGTACCAGGATTCCTATATATACCCTGTAAATGTAAAACATTACGTTAGCTAGATCGCTAGCGTTAGCTCTCTAACAACTTGAAATTTTCGTAGGCTTTTTACTGCCTGGCAGCTTCATCTGATAGTTATGCCAACAGTAACAGTTTACAACATTAGTCTTGAAATCATGTTAAACACTTACAGAATATGAGAGATACATGCCAAAAAAACCTGATAACTCCAAAAAAGACGATTTATTGGTAAAAGTCCTGACATCATTCAAAACCAGGTGGTGCCCCTTGTGAAAATAGAACCACTATGCGCGAACGTATGTGCTTCTCGTTTGCTCCAACTGTCTTTGGTGCTAGAGCTCCGGTTATGGGTAGTTACACATATGCCTGAAGTTCGTGAGATTCTCCGTCTTCACCTTCGGATAAGTATAACAGAGAGGTGCAACCGCAGAGAAACATGTGCGTCTTTATGGTTATCTGTGTTTGTGTAAACGGGGTCTAAGTATTCAGCCACCTAAGGGTAAAGAGCATTACCTACAGAATCTTTTGTGCTCCATGTGAGAAGTGGATATCACAGATTGTTCCTTACAAAATCCAACCCAGTTTGTTTGGTGGCCTGCTATCCTGCAAATACCAGAATTGTTTTACAGGGATATGCTACTTTTTAATATCCCAAAGTTGAATTTTGGCACTTGGACTATCCAATTTTGCACTCACTCCTGCTTGATTTGAATGGATTTTATACCAAGAAGGACTCCCAGATTTGGTGAGTTTAAAGGGACACCAGGCAGGACTATGGTTTTCTATCTCCGGAGCTCCACCTACAGTCGCCGAAATATTCGAAAAAATACAACTGCATTACACATTCTCAACAATTGATGTAAATTTATTTGCAAATCAAAGAGTACAAACCAGAGATGATATTTTTTGTGTGTTACGTTGTCTGACAAGCCGGTAATAAATGCGATTTCAGTTATACCTACTTTCAGTTTCTATTTCGTGGACCCGACACTCTACCAAACTGCAAGCGGGATTACCGCGAAACAAATGCTTGAGTCTGACGAGAGAGCCATCGGTCACCCCGTAATGAACCATTTAATCATCAAAGTGACTTCGAGGCTGTTAAATTAACAGTAAAACGTTGCCTGGTGTCCCTTTAAACACTAATGCTGATTTTCTCCTAGGAGGTTCCAAGAGCTTTCGAAGTGACACACCTTATTAATTAAGTTTCTTTTTCTTGTTTGTTTGTTATATTTTTCTATTTAATACTTTCTTATTTTACAGCTTTTCTACTTCTGAGGAGCTGGGTTAGTCAAACTTTTCCCTTGTTTGCCCATTTTTAGGACTGGCCTCTTGCTCTCTCCTATTACAAAAATAAGGTCTTTTCTCCCCCTCGGACCAACGACACTCTGGTCTTTCCAGTATGGCTATCACATTAAATAATCGTTACAGGGTCCTCTCTTCTTCACAGGATGTCGGTGAGTCTAATCAACAGGTTGCACATAACAGCGACTCTAATGCTGCTCCTCCTCTCTCTTTAACTAAATAGTACTTTAAACTACTCCAGGCTACACATCATTTGGAAATTCTACAGAAGGTGTCCAGTGAAAACTCTCTTCTCCCTGGTATGAGTACACAGGTCTTAAAACTTACAAAGTTTATCAAACCTGTAACAATTCGCCCCTAATTCCTAAAGGGAAAATAGTCACACGCTATTCTGTCACGGGCGGATCTAAAGTAGGCTGCGGGTAATGCTTTATGGTAGGCCTAATGAATAATTTCTTAAATTAACCGCGACCTAACGCTGCATTAATGCCCAGGCCTCAACACTCTAAAAATCAAATAAGGTCAATATCCTAACGGAATAATATACTCAACACAGCAAATATATTTTGTGAAGTTATATTAAAAAACAAAAGGATGGCCGCACCGGCCGTTTACAACAGGAAGCAGCGCAGATAGACGTCACTTTTAAATGGCACAAAACCCCCCAAGAACTAAAAAATCCTAAGAGTTCCATTCCCCATTAGTCCCAAAGTCAAAGTCTATAGGGATCCAACTCGACCGATGTGTAGATCCCCAAACAGAAAGAAAACATGCACGCAATGGGGGGATGAGTAGTCTGTCGAGTAGCCGCTCCCAAAGGTTATGAGAAGCGCAGTCTCGGCAGAATGATGCATCCGGAGTAATACGTTCCAATAAATTGCCATAATCCACAATGCTCGAAGGTACAAATAAAATAATTCAGACAACAACCACGGTAATCCAAGTCTGGAAACTCCAACAACGCTCACTCACCTGCCAGCTGGCCTCCTCCGGTGAACTTGCTACCACACTACATGGCCAAAAAAGTAACGTCAGCTACACTAATGAAAAGCGATCAGATTCAGAAAACAGCTAATGTAGTTAAAATAGTAGCTTCACTACTTGTAGATAGCTACTGTCCAACACTGCTTCGAGGTACTTTGTGAAAGCATTTGGCATAGCCTTATGGGCCTAAAACACAGTTACAAGCAATAGGAAAAATGACTCACCAACATCAACACCTGGGTCAGATGCGAGGGTCACGTCGGGTGAGTTGGTGGGTGACAAAGGGAAGCTAGCGTTAGCCTCTTCATCATGGTCATCATTTTCAACCACATCCACCGGGTCGACGACTGGCTTCGTTCCCAATATTTTGTCCACTTTGTCATACCAGATAAACGTATATTTTTCTTTCACGCTACTTCCTGTTTTCCCAAGTGCATCGCGTACTTGAATGTACTTTTGACAAAGTTTTTTTTACCTCTATGCGGCATTGCTCTTGAGATCTGTTGTATCCCCTCTCCCTGAGCTGCTTGCTAAATATAGCATATATGTCCCTAAATGCTAAATATAGCATATACGTACCTATTTTTATGTGTTGTGGACAGTTGCTCCTGAATGTGTTTGTTGACCATATGTCAATTAATGCCTCTATTTCCTCAGTTGCCCATGTTTGACCACGGTTAGTTCGTCCCATCATGTTGTCAGAGAAATTTTAATGAAACAGGAAATGAAATAATCAGTATTCTTACCCATGATGCATTTAGAATAATTAGTTTGGATACGAGTTGGTCCAGGTTTGCGTTCTCACCAGAGGTACCGCACCTGAGACCAACTTATGGTGCGCAGTCAAGCGAACCGAGACCACCTCTTTTTGATTTGTTTGTATAAAGACATAACATGTTTCAGAAATGTGGAATATACGCGTACCTGTACTGATGATCAGCAATGGCTTGAAGGGTAATCGAATGACACCCCTTATGGTTGAAGTAGTCAGTGTGGTTTTCTGAGGGAGCAATAACGGGGATGTGAGTCCCATCTATGGTCCCACCGCACTGGGGGAAGTCCCATCTTGTCCGGAAACCCCTTACGATCTCCTCCGTTATGATGCCAAACCTGATGAAACTCCTGCCGAAAATAAACCTGAGCAAAGCAATCTCCTTTTCTGGCGTTTCCTCACAAAATTTAACTCATTTGCGCCGCGGCTATGTAAGATTATTTGATACATTTCCATGTTGTCCATTACTGCTCTCCTACAACTTCCTAATCAACCCAATCCATCCAGGTGTGTGCAATTTATATTGGATCTCAGCAGGACACAATTGGGACGGCTGAATCAGATGTGAGCACTTGAAGTGTGCAATGTGAACGTTCGGACAGGAAGATCAGATCATTATCGGATATGCAAGGAAATCGGTTTTGGACTGCAGTCTGAACATAGCTTTTGTGTTTCTCACCAGCTTAGAATTGCACCGCTTCAGCTGATTCTCCATGTCTACTGTCGTCTTGTCTCTGCAATGCACAGTTCTGCAGGCCGATGTTGAGTATAGTCATCAACCTCTCAACTGGATTCTGCCAGCTGGCCTGGAGCTGTTCTGCAGGAAATGAGCATGTCCTGTCCTAGCATCTTAAATATTGCAATCTGACTGAGCTGAACTTTGACCAGTAGGGGGTGATGTTCTGTTCCACCATCACTGTACTTGACATGGATTGGTTTCCATCCTGAAGGGCCTCACTATTGCTGCTGCATTTCTGTATGCTGTTGACCTTTGGAAGAGTCCTGCACGAAAACTCAAGTTGTCTGCGTCAGTTGCTCGTCCTGTGTTCTGTTTTTCTGAACTCTCCACAGAAACGCCACGCCTATTGTATGACGTTTCCCCCAGGTTGATACTTGAGTACATCAACAGGTACAGACAACTGAATTTTATTGATGAAGTCAAATTTGTGGCATGCACATGGAAAGGGCTCCTGCAGGTGTGTTCCATTTAGAAGCACAGGTGTCAGGCTAGCACAGGTGTCAGGCTCTCTGTTTCACGCATGACATGGTCCAACAACTGGTACCTTGCATGTACCTCTGATACTGTACATCCATAATCGCATTAGGGGTTTGAGAAGGCCTGTTTTCCGCTGTGAATAACACACTTATCTCTGGGGCACATCTTAGAGCCAAATATTTAAACTGAAAGAGAGACGTGATGGTACTGACAATATATATTTATATGAAATTATTGTTGGCCTTTTATTTGTGGATTTATGAATTAGTGTTACCGTTGTGATCCAAGTAGGCCTGTTTGTTGTTACTATAGAATAGAACACTAGAGTCACAGGAGATTAGGATGATGAAGGACAGAGTGAAGAAGGAGCTTTGGAAAATGTCCTCATGGTACCTGTAGTAATGTGTTATGAGTCCACTAGGTGGCGCTAGGGTTGTTTTCTGGTCTCACCCAAGCTATGTTGGTTGAGTAGAATAAGCTATGTTGGTTGAGTAGAATAAGCTATGTTGGTTGAGTAGAATCAGCTATGTTGGTTGAGTAGAATCAGCTATGTTGGTTGAGTAGAATAAGCTATGTTGGTTGAGAAGAACAGTCATAATACAGAGTGCCTGTATGTTCGTGTGTCATCAAAAATACACAGCTGAAACTGAATTGCCTTGTGTGTGTGATCATGTAGTAGTCACGATGATACATATTGGCAACGAGGATGTGATTATGGAGGAGTCACAATACTTAAGTACCTGCCCAGGGCAACGTTCGCAAGGTACCTCCCCATACTCAAGCCAACAAATATGTCTGCCAACCCCAAGACACTGACTTTGATGGAGGCTTGTCCTCTTTTCTAGGAGAATGGAGAGTGAGCGTTGAAGAAAGACAAACAGTTGATTTCTTCAGGCATCTGTTTCCCATAGATCATGTTGATGAGATTGTACACAATAGCAACATGTGTGCTCTGCAGAAAGGGAAAGAAAGTCTGGCAGTGACAGGAGAAGAGATGCTAATTTTTCTAGGGATCAGATGGGGTCCATCGGATAAGCAAAGTTCTGGTTCAGTGAAGAAGTCCTTTGTGTTGGAATAATCAGAAGCCATGTCTGTAAACAGTTATGAGCAAATTATCTGAGTTATCTGTACTTTGTGAATAAGTGTACTTACCAGAAAAGTAGGGCACTCCACGCATCAATCCTAGTTCTGCAGTATCAGCTCCTGTCCTCTCCATCAATAAGAACTATACTTACCAATCAGCAAACACTGATATAACTATACTTACCAGTCAGCAAACACTGATATAACTATACTTACCAGTCAGGGAACACTGATATAACTATACTTACCAGTCAGGGAACACTGATATAACTATACTTACCAGTCAGGGAACACTGATATAACTATACTTACCAGTCAGGGAACACTGATATAACTATACTTACCAGTCAGCAAACACTGATATAACTATACTTACCAGTCAGGGAACACTGATATAACTATACTTACCAGTCAGGGAACACTGATATAACTATACTTACCAGTCAGGGAACACTGATATAACTATACTTACCAGTCAGGGAACACTGATAAGTTCATCAAAGGCAGACCAGTGCTGAAAATACACTTCAAAAAACATTCCTTGTAGCAGCAGACCCTGAAGAATTCCAGTCCATTAAGGAGTAAATCATTCCCTTCAAAGGACAGCTATTAATCAGGCAACACCACATAACCACAACAGGCCAAACCCTGGGGAGCAAGACTGGGTGAGGGCAGGATCTTCAGGTTATGTGTGTAGATTTGAAGTGAACCAGAGCTCAGTTATAAGGGAATGGCTCAGGACTCATGGCCGGGGGAGGGGAATGAGTTACCAGGGCCCCAAGAGGGGGGAGGGCCCTTCAGGAGTCTGGAATTGTATTGCAGGCAATGTGGGGGGCCCATGGCCACAGCTTGTGCACAGGGCCCAGAATTTGGTGCTACACCCCTGGTCATGGCAGTGCATTGGGAATGGCTGGAGATGTAGTGACGCTACGCCCCTGTGCATGCGCACACACACACACACACACACACACACACACACACACACACACACAGCTCATGGCAGTGCACTGGGAATGGCTGGAGATGTAGTGACGCACTTTTGTGATGACATGAAGCAGGAAAACCTCAAGGTGTTTTTTTTACCATTTCTTCTGCTGCATATGTCTCCTCAGAGCCTTGAAAGATATGCATGAAATGCAGGAAGGTTGGAAGGTTCTCAAACTTTACCAGGGACCCACATGACCATACCTCTCTTTTGCAGTTGTTAAGAACAGCATTTTCAGAAAAACTGCACCTATGAAGTTCCTGCATCTCTCAAACTCCTATCAATATCAATCTCACCATCATTATACATGTTTCCATCACTGTAGATGGAGAGAGAGGTAGAGAGCAAGAGTCCATTATGTTTTAAAGGTCCCATATTACGCTTTTTCGAAGCTAACTTTTTTAGCTCTGATGTTCAGAATGGGTTGTTTCTCATGGGGGGTGCACCAGGTAACTAGACAGCTGCAGCCAACACATTGAGTATTTCCCTGTAGCCTATGACAGACCACCCCTAATTAGTCAATTGATCATTTTCATTGCTCTCAGCTGCAAAGTGCCTGCCAACTTCTCTCTCTCTTTTTGCAATTATCCATTCTCATTGCCCTCAGCTGCTTACGTGGCTGCCAATGTTGTGGGACTCCACCCAACTTACCCTGTGACATACTGTACGTAGTTAGGACAACTCTATGCAGGTGGTTTAAGCACACAGTAGCTGAACAGTGTAAGTTGTCTATTTTAACAATTAAAATAGACAATGAGTTCACCACTCAGCGGATTGTGCATTGGGGCAGAAGAGGCAAGAAACACAAAAGAAACAAATGATTAGGCCAGTCTAGAGTATAGTTACTTCAATATATACAGTATACAGTAGGTGTGTCATGCATGTCAGAGAGAGAGAGAGAGAGGAGAAAGAGGGTTGTACAGGATGGCAAGTGTGCAGTAAGTGGCAGCACTAGGCTATCGCAGCATAGCTAAGGTATGTTGTATGGCATCTCACCAGCCCAGAAGGGGGTGGTTGGTGGCTGAATAATGAACGCGATCCTATGCTCTTGAACTACAAGCTGCTGAACTACAGGCAAGGTCAGACACATCACTATAAACTGTGTGCTGATTGGCTAAACCGTACACAAGCTGAAGTAGGTGGGCTGGGCCAGACTACTGTACGGAGCCAAAATCGTTTAGCCGAAGTACGTAGGATGCCGTTGGCAGGCTAGTGTAACACTGTCTTACACACGGAAATACAACACCCATACACACGGAAATAAACAACGCTCATACACACATAGAGAAATGACAAACACACTTAAATAAGACAATGAAAATACTAATACATTAGGCACTGAGCCACAGTAGATGACTGTTGGTAGTAACACCGTTAGAGTTGATGGCATTACTAAAAGTTATTATTAATTCAATTCAATTCAATTTTATTTGTAGAGCGCTCAAATACAGTGCATTGTCTCGCGGCGCTTAACAGACAGTAAGGGAAGAATCAAAGAGTATCAGGGGCAAGTAAAAACTCCCTTGGATTTACTAATAATTCATTTTTAGGAAGAAACCTTGGGCAGATCCACGCCTCATGGACTCGCTCTACCTGGGGCCTAATAAAGTGTCCGTACAGTCAGTAGTCTGATGCATAGATTAACCATGGTTTATACAGAACAGCATGAGTACTGAATGTAGTCTGAGTTAATATACACAGTTTTTGTGACAATCAAAAGGGTAGAAGGGTCAGAGGATGGAGTCAGTAGTTGGGGTGGCATTACAGTTCATTCAGTACAGTCCAGCCTAGAAGAGTGGTCAGTGGCCACCTTGAAATAACAGCAAAGGTAGCCCTCCCTGGAAAGCCCAAGGGGAGTGGTGATATGCCATGCACCACTCCTAATTATAGGAAATGTCAAAGAGGAAGGTTTTAAGTCCAGACTTAAATGTATTAAGAGTGTCCGCTTCGCGAATGTGAGAGGAATAGAATTCCATAGAAGAGGTGTAGAGAGGAATAGAATTCCATAGAAGAGGTGCCCGATAGGCAAAACATCCTATTTAGCCCGAAAGGCCTAAATACAGTATTATACTTTTGTGTACATTTTGAAGACTTATGTGAGGTTAATGTTGACCTTCTCTTTTATAGGTTTTGCTGGTCACTAAGGGGACCAATACCGGGTCCCCTCTCATGAGGCGGGAACGCCACTCTG
This sequence comes from Sardinella longiceps, assembly GCA_027497455.2. Taxonomy (NCBI): domain Eukaryota; kingdom Metazoa; phylum Chordata; class Actinopteri; order Clupeiformes; family Clupeidae; genus Sardinella; species Sardinella longiceps. The sequence continues at coordinate 22,702 of JAODXP020003822.1, forward strand.
CAAATATACGATGGAGCTGCAAAAGTACCTCAATTTGCACCCCACGTTAAAGTCAACGATTGAGGGGTGGAGGAGGAAGGGGAAACTCCTCCCCATCAAATACAAATTTAGAAAATACAGGTATGAAAATCAGGACATTATAGTAGTCCCAGTTATGTGGCACTTAAAGCTGTATTCAGCAAGTTTACTTAATTGCGAGACTACGCTTCTTAATGGCCTCTCAAACCCCTCCCTCGCTGTAGCACGTTGTCAGCGGCTTGCTCACAGCTGTGATTGACAGGCAGCTGTCCCTCCCTCCGAAACTTATTGTTGGAAGGCTACAGGGAATGCTGGATTTTAGCAACTACGATTACAGGGTTGTTATTAACAGAAATGAATAATCAGTCAATTAGTTTTTCTCAATGTTGTAACACCATTGCCATTACTAAGACTGCAGAGTGGCACGTTACTATAGTTTGGTCATATGAAGTGCAAGATTCCAGATTTAGTTTTGGCTTCACATCAGCTGCCTGGAGAAGCATGGGTGGGAATGATGACATCGTTGTAAAATGCAGTTATGATTGGCTGGGTGGGCAGATCATGCCCTGCTCATGCCGTCTCATTCCACGCTCTGACTGGCAACAACAAGACAGAAACAATGGCGTTGAGCCAGGGAAATTCAAAGATGGTTTTCTCAAACTGGAAGACAGAAACAATGGCGTCAAGCCAGGGAAATTCAAAGATGGTGTTCTCAAACTGGAAGTACCAGCATTACTTCACGCTCATCGAAATTAAAGGCGAGAATGTTTATGTAAGATGCACGCTATGCCCAGGAAAAAGAGATCCTTTCTTCCCTCCCCAGTGAACATGGAGGTCATTGGGCAGATTGATGACTTCAGTCTCTCTGGGAACAGGCAGAGAGGATCTCTATCATTCCTCCATCACTCTATCATTGAACATGGAGGTCATTGGGCAGATTGATGACTTCAGTCTCTCTCTCTGGGAACAGGCAGAGAGGATCTCTATCATTCCTCCATCATCCTGGGTTGTATTTGAAGACGGTGTCATCAAGTCCTCCGATCCTCCACCTGAATCCATCCCTCCCCTTCAACTCCACCTTCTTACCACGGTACTTATCCACCACAAAACCCACTGGCAGGAAACACACACACACATATAACATACACAATCAGTTATTTATATGGAAATTAGAGTGAGTGTGATTGATTGATTGATTGATTGCTAACATGGCACTTGTTGCTGCTCATCCTGCTGGTGCCGACCCAACCCAACCACAAGCCTAAGTGCAGCCAGCGAATGAGACCTTGACACACTCGATTTTTCGGGTCAGCAACAGGTGCCCAAGGCTGAGCTGAAGATGTTGACTGATTGCCAGGTATGCTGTTGAAAACGTGCTACCCCTGTCCACTGTGGAGTCTGAGTCATTCAGATCTATTGTTGCTGAAGGGCAGTTGCAGCATGCCGAAAAACTTTCACTAAATTCATATAGTGTATATAAAAACGTGAATAGTGAGCTTAAGATCTTTATAGTAATTAGAATACATATCCACAACAGCAGACATCTGGACTTAGCCTGACATGCCAGACTCACATAAAATGTACAGTATAGTCTGACCAAGTGATGGACCTTCGGATAAAACGGCCAATCAGTGCAACTAGCAAGCCCATTCAAGCAAAGATAAGCCTGCCTAATGACTCCCTGTTCAGATAGAACGTTGTGATTGGCTAATCAAAACGATATCTGAGTGCAACCTAGAGCGCTGTGATTGGATAGACAGCTTAGATACCACCGATGTCTGAGTACAATCTATGGCTGATAGCTGGACAATTTCAATTTGCTACCGCTAGGGCACACCTAGAGTTCTAAACTAATCTGGACGGCCAATAGTGGAAGTTTCGCGGGTGTGACATCACATTAAGCAGCTCTTGTCTGCAGACGCTTTCAGGGATATCATACTTATGAATCCCTTGCAGATGAACTTGACAACATGCAGGGTTGCCAACACTCACGCATCTCGAGTGACAAGTCACTCTATTAACGTCAGCCTCACGGTCTCACTCTGAAGAAAAAATGTCACTCTAAATTTGACATTTTTTTGAGTATCTTTTTCCTTTATCCTTCAAGGACTCTCAGCTGATTGCAAAAAGGGCAAACCTTACTCAATCGGCCAGACTTTAATTAAACCATCAGCAAAAATAATGGCTAATATAATGCTGGGAGACAAAGCAAGTAATGAACTCAACAAAATTCCTCTGTCCAATGACACTGTTCAGCGGCGTATAATAGCACGCCTCCGCCAGAGTCAACTTTTTTCACTGCAGCTAGATGAGTCAACAGACATCGGCAATGAGGCAAACCTTCTTTGTTACGGGAGATACATACATGATGGTGCTGTGCACAATGACTTTCTCTTTTTTGTCATTCCCTACCAACAAACACCACGGGAGAGGCAATTTTTGATTTTTTAAATGCCTTCATTGGCCAGAGTGGCCTTGATTGGAAAAGGTGTGTTGGCATTTGCACTGACAGCGCAACTGGGATAAAACATAACGGCCTGGTTACGTGCGTACGCTCAGTCGCTCCACTTGCCACAGCTACGCACTGCTGTATTCACCGCAAACAGCTGGAAGTGAAAAAAATGCCACAATGCCTGAAACTCGTCCTGGACGAGGCGGTAAAAATAGTGCACATGATAAGAGCAAAGCGCTCAAATCTCGAGTATTATTTAAGGTTCTGTGTGAGGAAATAGGAAGCGAACACACAAAACTTCATTTCCATACAATAGTCCGTTGGCTTTCCCATGGAAAGGTCCTAATCCGGCTCTTCAAGCTCTGCGATGAGGTCGCGTTCTTGCATGAAACAGATGACCTCTTTGAGAGAATGCATGACTTCCAATGGCTTGCGAAGCTGTCTTTTCTTGCTGATATTTTCTTACCTCACTCACGTCAGATCATGCGCTACGTAACTTTCGTAAGGCACTTCCGCGCAACGATCTGATGTTGAAGCCCATCAGAGAGATTTCAAGCCATTATTCTCTAACCGGACCAATCAGGGCCGCTGGCTGCTGTAGAGGGTGTGACGTAGCGAGGAAGCAACTGTTTTGAATCCAACCAATCCAACAAACGTAACGAGCGTCTTCGGTTGGTTTCGATGTGGTTGGCTGCAGTGTACGTCAATTAAACTGATGGACAAGCCGTTTGCCCAGTTAGATTCAAGGATTTCTGGCTCCCGAAATAATTCGTCTATCGCTGAATATCAGATGAACGCGCGTAGCGCTACATCTGACGTGAGTGAGGTAAGATATTTTCAGCTTCCTGAACACATTAAACCTGGCACTTCAAGGAAAATCAGTCACCGTGTTTAATGTGCAGGACAAAGTTAAAGCAGCAAGTATGAAAGTTGAATTGTGGTGCACTTGGCTTGATCGTGGAGAATTTGATAATTTTCCAACTGGCCGTCTTTCTCGTCACGGCTGATGAGGTCCTGGGTGACGATACCATCGCAGCTTTTAAAGAGCACCTGCGTGGCCTCCACATGCAATTAGGAAGATACTTCCCAGAATTAGACATGGACTTTGAGTGGATCAGAAATCCATTTGGTGACAAAACATACCTAGAGCGTGTCACTTCCAAGTTATCTGCGAGGGAAGTAGATAGTCTTGTGGACATTGCATCTGATGGGGCACTGCAGATGGCATTTAAACAACCACATCCAGCCTGGGCACCCTGAGCTTGTGGAGTCTGCATTGAAAATCCTAATGCCCTTTTCAACCATCTACAACTGTGAAGTTGGATTTTCTGCATTGGTTGGGAGAGGCCGCGGGGGCAGGTGGTCCCTGAAAATCTTTGAGGGGACAAAGTGGTCCTTGGCTTGAAAAAGTTTGAGAAACACTGTTCTAGGCATTAAAGAGAACGTAATTGACCTATGGCTAAACCACGCCCCCTCCACTCACTCGGACAAACAATCGGACATTCGGTGACGGGCGCTATTTCAAGTGTTACAGTCAAAGAGATTTCTCAGGAGGCTTTTGGAGACAGAAAGATAAGATATCATCTCGAAGTCATCAAAAGGGCCTTAGCTATGCACTAGAGGATTATGTTAATAATTTTGTCTTTTAGCAAGTCGATGAAAAGCTTAAGTTACACGCAACAATGTAAGGGTCCCAGTGTAAAAATGATAAACCTTATCTCGTTGCCATCGCCATTTCGGACAATTATAGACGTTAACGTTGTTTAACAAGAGCCCTTTGGACAACCACTGTACAAAAGCTAGAGTATAAGAGACCAATAAACTCCCATCAAACAAAGTTACATGATGAACAACGCAGCTAGGACATAAAGTTGGGCAGAGACGTTGACTAGCGTTAGCTAACTTTCGCTAACGTTAACATTAGTTAACGTTGATGTTGATGTTGTGGTTAACGTTAGGGACGTTAAAATAACTTTCTGTTTCTTTCCAGCAAAGTGACAACATGTTGGCTCAAATACGATGTTGACTTGCCTTAGAACAGATGTAGACATCCTTGTTAATTTTGTCCACGTTCAGTTAATGTTGTGGTCTGTCTGCTGCATAACTTTATCCAAAGCAGACACTTATCTCGGTTTAGATGAGGCTTGAGGAAAAGGCAAAAATACACCCTGTCGCCCAGCCTCTCAGGATACCTTGTGTCTGAGTTGCTTGTACCCCCTGCACACCGTTTGACCATTTAAAACTTGAAATACGGTGAAAAAACATATAAAAACGAACAAAAACTGGCGAACTGCAATGTATTTCAATGGACGTGCAAGCAGAGAATGTCCGAGTGCATTGGGAGCTATGCGCACTGTGATTGGCTCATCGCGTTCGGGGGCGTGGTTTAGCCATAGGTCAATTGCGGACTTGTTCCAAGTTAGTGTAAACACCGTGAGCCGTGATTAGAGTCCGCCCCATGAAATATTGACACTCGCGAAAAGGATGAAGATGAAGTAAAGCTAACAGACAGCGTATATTTAGTTTCAACTGAATATCAGAATATCAGGACTTTAGTGAGTGAAGCATTTGACTATGATGAGTTTAGCAAAAGTGTTTACACTGAGGAAAGTCCAGGGGGACTGAAACATTTGAACTTTTCTTTTCTTTTTTTTTTTTTGTACCCTTCTGAGCTCCACTAAGTAAAAAAAATATGATCTAAAAAACTGTTTGATATGTCATTCTGTGTGCGAGTCCCCCGTGCAAACAATTTATGATCTACTTGACTACCACAATAAAAGAATTGAAGGACAGTACTTTTCAGATTTTTTCTATTATTTATTCGCCTACGAACGTTTCGGGCAGAGCCCTTCTTCAGCGTATAATGGCTACTTGACTACTGCACCAGATCTTGTGTTAAGAGCGCAACCCATTTTTTGCTGAACTCTATTTAAAGCCATGAGGAATTTTTTTTACATTTTACATGCGCTAATTAGCCAGACTAACGAACAGTGGGCGCTTACTGTTGGGGAGGAGATGAGGGCGTATTTTGGATCCATTTTAATGGGAGTGAACCCTATGCATAAATATGCAAATGACTGGTCTTGGGATCCATTTTGTAGTGTGAGTTATTTGCAGTGCGTCATGACCATGAACATGTATGACAAGTGAAGTCAGCACCAGCATTGTAATACCGCAGCAGCACGTCTAGCTAGATATAACTCTCAATATCAGCCGATAGCAAAAGTTCTTCCTGTGGTCGGCATGGCAGGTCAGAATAATGAACACATACCTGTTGTACTTACATTGCTAAATTACATAATGTATGCACCATAATGTGTGTGAAAGTGCGTCTGCAATATATGATGTCAATGTCATAAAGTTAATGATAATGCATAAGTCGATGGTTTGAGTTTTGAAAATCGAACAGGCATTACATTGACTTACATCAATTCAACATATAATTGGTGAACACTTCTGACTCCATTTGTAGTCCTCGCATCATTGCGGCAGTTTGCTTTCTGGAGCCTTTAATCATTTGCCCAGCAAGGGTCTTTGCTGTCGCCTCTAGAATGGCGTTTCCCTCTGGGGAAGACATGGCTGGGTTTGCTATGTAGATCAACTGTGTGTGTTTGAATAGAGGAGGCAGGCTGCTCCTGTATCTGAAATCCATGGCAGTCTCTATGAATTTTGCACCGCCGGCATACATTATTGCCTGAGAAGCTCTCCGTGTACCCCAGAAGGGCGTTCAAGCCCAAATTGTCCCCCAGCACCTGAACAACTGTGAATTTCATCACCCCTGTGAAGATCTCAGTGTCAGAAGGCAACACCCTCCTCCTCCTCCTCCTCAAGGGATATGACCCCCTCAAGCCTCTCGGGACATTTGGACTGCTGTCTAAGCGGCTGGCTGTCAACCATGGCTGACATACTGTATCTGCACCCATGCAGGACATTTGGACTGCTGTCTTTGTCCCTCTGTTTCACTGGCCATATGTGGTGACTGTAGGTGTAGTTTCTGCCTGGTGTAAAGTTGGAACAAAGTCCAGGTTGCTAAACACATATTGATCCAAGGGGACGAGGTAGGGGTGGGAACTCAAGAGCGGAAGTGGTGCAGGAAAATGTCACTGATGTTTCAGGAGGCCAGTGGTAGGAAAGGGGAGATCCACGTGGAACAGGGCGAAATTTAGATAAGGTCATTTCCATGTTGCAAATTTGCTAAACAGGGCTTTCTGTCTTTGAAGACTGATGCTGGTTTCATGGCTGTCTTTGAAAAAGCTCTGGAAGTTGTTGAAGACTTGGACCTACAGCCAATACAGCCAACTCACGTCCGGACGCCATCCAGGAGGTATGGTGGTCCGGCAAAACATCATACTCAGCAACAGCGAGAACACTTCAGATCCAGTTCTTCAGCAACAGCCGAGGAACACTTCAGGATCCAGTTCTTCAGCAACAGCCGAGGAACACTTCAGGATCCAGTTCTTCAGCGCAATCGACACTGCGACCTCACAGCTGCAGGATCGCTTTGACCAGGAGAGCTTGGATAATCTGGGAATCTGGAAGAGCTGCCGCTTTGACCAGGAGAGCTTGGATAATCTGGTGAAGCTGGAAGAGCTGCCGCTTTGACCAGGAGAGCTTGGATAATCTGGTGAAGCTGGAAGAGCTGCTGCTCACTGGAAACGGCAACATGGTGGACATACAGGCACTTAAAATTCAGTTGGCCATGTTCAAAGCTAGCCATGCCTACACTTCCTGCAAAGAAGCTGTCCAAATTTTGAGAGACATGCACCCAGAGGTCAGAGGGATGTTCACGCAAGTATGAGACCCTCGTGGTCCCCGTTTCTTCCTGCGAGGCTGAAAGGAGCTTCAGTGCTCTGCGGCGGCTGAAGACCTGGCTGAGATCAACAATGACGCAACTAAGGCTAAACAGCATTGCAGTCTGCCATGTCCACAGTGACAAACTGAAGTTGTTGGACAAAAGGAAAATAGCCACAGACTTCATCGGCACAACTGAGAGGAAGGTGCATGTTTTTGGCCACTTCTAGCTCTTCCAACCTAAAGGAGAGACACACACAAACACAGTTTTAGAGTAACCTTAGCTCAGTTCAAGCAAATTATTAAATCTGGTTCATAATGTTTGCCATGTTAAACAAAGCTAAACAAACACCCATTCAAATTCATTTTATGTGATTTAACCATTGTTTAAAAATCCTTCTGTTCTACAAATAAACATCAAATTGGCCCGGTTTGGCCATATCACTTGAGGTCATTTATTTTGTCATGGATTAAACCCTTCGCAAGTCCATCTATCCAAACCAAGTTCAGCAATTACACACCCAGTTCTAGATTATAGTTCTCTGCATCAGGGTATCGCGCACAAGGTAGTCACAAACAGATATATCTAGGTCTAATATCTAGATATAACAGGTAGCCTAAAACAATAGCTGGCCAAACAGAAATCTTAAAGCAAATGTTAAAACTGAAAACAAATAATAAAACTGAGCAAGTCACGAAGGGTAAACTTGTTTTGTTAGAAGATGCAACCGTATGAGTCGAAATTCATGTCGGCCTACATGTAAACAGTGGACCACAACATCTAAGGAGGGATGAGAGAGAAAGCCTTTAAAGACGGCTATCACCCAATCGCGTGAACGGTTTAGGGGAACAATAAAAACCATGGATCTCTGCTAAACGGATTAACGCTTTTCCCCATCCAATCTCGTTGCCAACTTTAAACAACACCACAAGTTTTGTTGATATGTGCCTTTGCCCTTTGCAAATGCTCACGGCATGAGAACCGTAAATACTTTCAATAGTTACCAATTTTTTTGGTACTGACGTGCAACTTAAGTTATATCATTATGTTAAAGGTAGCCTATATCAATGTGGCAACTTCACAAACCTGTTGTAGCCTTAGGTCGGTGCTCTTCCGATGTCTAACTGCAGCATGGATAATTTTTCCCCCTTTCAAGAGTCTTGTTTCTTTCATTTCAAGTCAAAATGGCATTAGCGATTTGCAAAAATATAAACTGAGATAGCTAGCTTAACTGCTCATTCGAAATGATAGTCTAGTATGCGAGGCTGGAACTTAAAGGGCCTTGTCGCAGTAAATGTTGCTTGATTTTCTGTAATAAATTAAATGCATGCAGGCAATGCCGGCAATGGCAACAGTTTCGCTTTTAAAACGCAACAGTGTAGCCTGTTGCGGGCTACTTGGTAGCGTAAAGATCATGAGCGCACATATAAACCAACGTCACGTTAAGCATTGTATTTACCCCACCAACTAGGCCAACAAATAAACATTGTCAAATAGCTTACAACTACTCAGCAAGGTAGATTTGGTGTAAGGTGAGCCCAACTGCTCCTCTGCTCCCAAACTCCCTCAGTTTATGGAACTCGGCCTTAACAGAAGACACGGCGTGGCTACTTCAGCCAACATCCAGAGATAAAGGAGCAACTAATGGAGGCCTAGTCTATCCCCATAACCTGGCTACTTGTCAAGAAAAGATCCATAGCAAATTATCGACAGAAACAAACATTAAACGAGTTTCACTTGTTTTTACACATGATAAGGTAAACAGAAATAATCTCACCCATGTCTGTTGTCCAGGCTTCCGTCATGATTTTGGTCGATTTCACACTCCCACAGCACGATAAATGTGACAATATTAACACTCAGCGAACCTTGTCCCAAATAATTTTTACTACAATAGGCTACTTTTTATGGGGTGATGGTAATCAAAATCCCCACAACCCGTTTATTTCCACAGACAGGTGCGTGCATGTATCCCCTTCAGTCAGATGTTGAAAAGGCCGTCAATGACGACAGGCAAGGTTTAAATGGGCTCGGGTAGCAACATACCTAACACGCGATTTCGCCAATTTAAGTCAAAGCATCCATATAATTCAAAGTGATGTTGTTGTCGGATGGACATCGCAATTGTTTCTGCTGATTATGTGTGCATTTTCGGTCGCAATACGTTACTATCTAGCCTTTTGCCTACTGGTCACATTTTTTTTACTTAGGCCTATTATAAATTAATATATTTTTCTTTAAAAGTGCCGGGGATAAAATTAGTAATAATTAAAAGTGGGTGGTACCCATCCCCGGCGTCCCTGGCAAAAATGAGCCGGAACTTGCTGAGCTGGAACTGAGTTGATACTACAACTATGTATTTCCGGTGTTTGTGACAAAGGTCTTTACATCAATACATCAGAACACCAATGAGACACTGATTTACATTTACATTTATGCATTTAGCAGACACTTTTATCCGAAGTAACTTACAAAAGTGGGTTAACGATCAAGCTACACCACAATACAAGTAAAAGCCTACTGGGAGTGTAATTTGCTAGGAGAGCAGGTGCCATAGTTGAAAAGTGCATAATCAGTGCATTCCAGGTAGTTGACAGAAGGACATGAGTGTACTTCATTGAGAGAAGGAGACAGGGACAGCTGCGTCCCTGCTGTGCCCGCCATACAAATTAACTTTGCGCTTTGGGAAAATCTCAAACTTTTTTATTCATTTGCCATCCACTGAAGCACTCAATGAAGTGCCCACATAAATTAATTAGGCTACCACAGATGCCCAGCTTTTCTTCCGGATATAGCTTATGGCAATGTAAGCTATTAGCACTCAACAATTATTTGTTATTTTTATGAGGCTGGCCTATCTTTGTACAACAAAACTGTCAAAGCAACATGATGGCGTAGGCCTACTTGGCCTGTTTTCACCTCATATCCTCTAGATGTCTCCACTGAGTAGCCTAATTCTTTCTGGTTAAGATCATCTTAGCGGTCTACGATTACTCTGGATCACACGTAGATCTGCAAGTGATCTCACAGATCATCTTAAGCAACAAACGTTTTGGGAAATGGTCCGTAAGTGTTAAGATGGTCTTATGTGCGAACCTGCAAACTACTTAGGCTTAAAATCATCGTAACTATGTATCGGTGGGGTCACTGGTTTGTCACTGGTTTGAGACCTGCCAATTCACTGGCATCAACCGGTTGACTGGTAAAACCCGGCCCGTTGTGTGGCCCTTTGGCCAAAATAACTGCCCACCCCTGCTGTAAGACCCACTAGGTCCTCCAAAGCAGCTCTGGACCACAGAAGCAGTGTGTGTGTGTCAGTCAGCAGCTGTAATGGTCACAGCTGCATGTAGTGTCATAGACTTGACTAAGTGGGGTTTACGTAATTCCCCCACCTCCACTGATTCATGGCTTTTGCAGCCAAATTTCCGCATTGTCATTATAACGCATTATAACACCCCTCTAATGGCGTCATCCAACTTTCCCATGATAGAATGTCTTTACCCCAGAACACCAAAGAGACTCATAACGAATTATAACACCCCACTAATGGCGTCATCCAACTTTCCCATGATCAATTCTATGTCTTTACCCCAGAACACCAAAGAGACTCTAGAACACCAAAGAGACTCCATTACTCCATTACTCCATTGGCTCTGTTCAGTAGCCGCTGGCTCATTATGATGTTTATCACTAAACCTGGATCCAATTCTGTGTGTGTGTACGTGTGTGTGTGTGTGTGTGTGTGTGTGTGTGTGTGTGTGTGTGTGTGATCCCATTGCTTGTGTGAACAGCTCCTCTGATTTGGAATAATGACACAAATGAAATGGTTGCCGTAGAAACCATTAGATTAATACAAAACTAATCTAAGCCTAATCTAAAAGAAGACGTTTGCTTGTTGATACAGTTTGAAGAACGAGACACTGTAACCTTCCCTCTACATTCACTTCACAGGCTCATTCTGGGAAACGTGTGTGTGTTTGTGTGTGTGCGTGTGTGTTTGTGTGTGTGCGTGTGTGTGTGTGTGTGTGTGTGTGCGTGTGTGTGTGTGTGTGTGTGTGTGTGTGTGTGTGTGTGTGTGTGTGTGTGTGTGTGTGTGTGTGTGTGTGTGAAGTCTTCCCTCTGCATTCACTTCACAGGCTCATTCTGGGAAACGTGTGTGTGTTTGTGTGTGTGCGTGTGTGTGTGTGTGTGTGTGTGTGTGTGTTTGCGTGTGTGTGTGTGTGTTTGTGAAGTCTTCCCTCTACATTCACTTCACAGGCTCATTCTGGGAAACGTGTGTGTGTTTGTGTGTGTGCGTGTGTGTGTGTGTGTTTGTGAAGTCTTCCCTCTGCATTCACAGACTCTGCTGGGAAACATCATCTGACGCAACACGTCACACATGCAAACCAATGCAAGTGTTTAGACTCTCAAATACTCATGATAAGTGTGTGTGTGTGTGTGTGTGTGTGTGTGTTGTCCCTCTCATCTAAGATATTGGCTGCAGAGAATTTCTAATATTGGCTTCTCTATATTACTCTGAGGTGTGTGTGTGTGTGTGTGTGTGACTAGCTGTACTCCCATCAGGTCATAAGTGCAATGTGTTTCATTGCTAGACACAGCACACACACACACACACACACACACACACACACACACACACACACACACACACTACAGTATGCAGTACATAGAGTATGCTTCATGTCGCGTACCTTAACTGTACATTCCATTGCATACTGTATACTGTAAGTAAAGTAATATAACATTGCATACTGCATACTGTAAGTAAAGTAATATTCCATTGCATACTGTATGCTGTAAGTAAAGTAATATAACATTCCATTGCATACTGTATGCTGTAAGTAAAGTAATATTCCATTGCATACTGTATACTGTAAGTAAAGTAATATAACATGCATACTGTATGCTGTAAGTAAAGTAATATAACATGCATACTGTATGCTTCCATTGCATACTGTATACTGTAAGTAAAGCAATATTCCATTGCATACTGTATGCTGTAAGTAAAGTAATATTCCATTGCATACTGTATACTGTAAGTAAAGTAATATAACATTGCATACTGTATACTGTAAGTAAAGTAATATAACATTGCATACTGTATACTGTAAGTAAAGTAATATAACATTGCATACTGTATACTGTAAGTAAAGTAATATAACATTGCATACTGTATGCTGTAAGTAAAGTAATATAACATGCATTTTCTATGTCAAACAACGGGAGAAAGGCAAACTGTTCTACGTTTGTAGGCCATTGTGTACACGTCTACTGTGTTTGTGTGTGAGTGTGTGTGCGCGAGAAAGTGTGTGTCTCTGGCTCTAAGTAATAAAGCACTCCACTCTGAGAGATTTACGTGTGTGTATGTGTGTGTGTGTGTACGCGAGTGAGTGTGTTTCTGGCTCTAAGTAATAAAGTACTCCACTCTGAGAGGTTTACAAGTTCCTCAAGTGTGTGACTTTAACTCTCTCTCTCTCTCTGTGTGTGTGTGTGTGTGTGTGTGTGTTTGTTATTGTGTACCACTCTCTCTCTCTGTGTGTGTGTGTGTGTGTGTGTGTTATTTTGTACTGCTGTGTTTGTGTGTTATTTTGTACTGTTGTGTGTGTATGTTATTTTCTACCGCTCTCTGCGTGCGTGCGTGCGTGTGTGTGTGTGTGTATGTCCTGTTTGCAGTTTGTATCCAAGGAAAACACAAGAGTTGATCCGAGCAGCTGAAGGAGAGA
>JAODXP020003823.1:0-34671 GCA_027497455.2 Sardinella longiceps
ACACACACAGCCTCAGGATGTCAACATGGGCCTTGTGGCCTGATACACACACACACACACATCCAGTACGCTTTCATCCTCCCTGCAACAGACAACTCAACATTAGTTACTGGCTTCTGCTCAACATTTGTTACATGTTTTAAATGTACAAAAGTAAACTAATATTAAGTAAATGAATCGCCATTTTTCTCTGACTGTGTGTATTTATATCCATTGACTATTTCACCTTCTGCGAATGGAGAACGGGTGCGGTCTGAAGCACCTGTGTTGCGCCAATATGAGCTGCTGGTCCAGGAACAGGGTAGCTGAGACGATCTGGGGTGCCAACCATGGGAGCCCCCAGAAGAGAGGGTTGTGAAGGAGGGGGCCGAGAGGCCAAAGAGGAGCCAAAACCACCAGAACCCATATCACTGCTGCTCCCCCTGAGGAGAAGTGGAGCAGGAACACAACGAGCAAGGCGAGGAGGAAGAGGAAAAACAGCTCGAGGACCACCAGCAGAACCATAAGCAAGACGCTGACTGCCCTTAGGTGCCTGTTGAGGTGCCTTCTGAGGATGTATAGACAGGATGTATAGAGGGTGGGCTGAAATCAAAATCAGGGATGCCCTGATAAACAAGGTAAATGCAAATCCTTACAGGCCATCTTCTCACTACTGACTACAGGAGTGTTGAAAACATTCATCTGTGCAATCTTACACACATTCTGTAAAAATTTCTGAAGACTACCAGCCAACCAACAAGTTGTTAACTCTGACTATATTTTCTATCAAAAGGCAACATAAGTCAAAAATGACCAAGTCGTAAACAGCGACACAAATTTCATACATTCGACATAAGTTTCATAGATGTAGATGGGCTGCAGTTTTCCAGCGCACCGCGCAGCGCATTATTCAGATAATCCATTCCAGTTTTTGCTGTGTGTTTCCCTACCATCCGGTCCGCATTTTCCAGCACAGGAGCAGGCTGACACCTGAGCATGTCGAGATGCTTGTCTTTGTAAAAAAGAATCTCCCCATCATGCTGGGGCTGCATGCAGGGCAAACAGTTGGAATTGAAGGGAGTGTGTAGATGGAGATGAGGAGAGGAGAGGAGAAGAGAGGGGAGGAGATGAGATTGGGGAGTAGAAGGCATTTGCTTTGAAATAGTTTACTATACAGTATTTGCACTGTTTTGCACTGCTGTCTCCACTGTTTTGGTTTACACTTGTTCAAGAGCTCAGCACTGATGAGTTCAAGAGGACTTATGCTGTTAATAGACTGTTAAACTCAGGTTGTGTTTGCTTAATACAATGTACAATATGATCTGCACTTGTGGCTTAAAAGTTAAAAGGCTTGAAAGTAAAGTTGTGGTTATGCCATTTCTGTTTGCTATTTATCCAGGGTAGCCGCGGGGTCTTAAAAGTCTTAAAAAAAGTCTTAAATTAAATGTTCCAAAATTAAGGCCTTAAAAAGTCTTAAATTCCGTTGCAAAGTCTTAATTTTCAAAATTAAAGTCTTAAATATCATAAATGTACTACTTTCATAGTCAACCTTAATGCAGCGTCATAGAACTTCTCATTTTTTGGAGTAGCCTATTTGCAAACTTTGTGCCGACAGTCATTTTAAACAGGCTTCGGTGCTACCAGTGAGCCAACCTGTGAGCGCCTAGCATGCTGTATTCGCGTCATTGTATCAAGTGAAAACACGCTGGCAGCAGCAGCCCCTCCTTCCCTCTATCTGTCTTGAGTGCGTCAGGTTATAAGCCTCATTGGGAAGGTAAACGGTCTTGGTGGGATATGAAAAACTGAGATTATGAATTAAGTTAGTAATAATGGTAGTAGCTAAACGACAATCTGTAAGATATTTGCCAGCTAGCATGTGTTTGCTAGTCAATGTTATTTCAGTTGGAAAAGTTGACCGTGTTTTCGTCAAGCGTCCTTTTTTTTTTTTTGACTCATCAAGAGCACACTGCAGTTTATGCGTGGTGGCTGCATGGTTTATTATGCCATACAGGCTATCACGCAAATTCAATGAAAGTAGCCTACAACTAAATTAGCAAATTGGATTAATCCAGATATTTGCCTGTTAATACAAAATGCTTATATCCTTGATATAGATAAATGCAACCAAAACTGAATTCCAAAAGATAAAACAACATTGCTGTAGCATTTGGCTATGGGCTGCAGTGCAGTCATATTGCACCAATATGTGAGCTTTATAAATAAGCTAATTTGGGATTTCAGATCAGTCCTCCAAGTATAGGCCTATAGGTTATCTAGAAGTGTAAGCTAAATTTAAAGTGGCAGCAGCAAAAATGTCAACAACAGAGTAGGCTACTTGCTGTAGGCCAGTATGAATACCAGTTGTCAGATATACAATAAGTAGTATAAAAAGTACAAGAAAAGAGTAAAATAGCAATGATTATATTACTATATAAAAGAAAATGATTATGATTATGGTTACCTTAATTAAATAAGGTGAAAGGCAGGTGAAAGGCCAGTCATGATCAAAGAACAGAATTGTCAGGCAGTGATTTTTGTATTTAGGCCTATAGCTACATGAAATGTTTTTTTTTTCATGAAGCCTTCAGCTTTCTGACTAGAAAAATAGGGGGAAATATTCAAAAGTGGGGTCTGTGACCCCCAGGAGGTCTGTGTTGGTGTAGTTAGCTAAACTTTACTTTTTGTTTGTTTCTGTCTTTAAAAGAAAAGTCTAGTTAACAAACCTTCTATTAAGACCTGACCTTACTCTAGATTACATCAATATTGATGTGGTTTAATCAGCTGTATGGCTTTCCATGTTAAACTCTAGGTAATGTTGGGTCAGCCCACTGTGTTTCTGTAAGTTCTGTAAGTTTGAAACCCTCCAGTACCGATTGCGATTTTGGGCCGTTCAGGTCTTAATTTTCTTTGAAGTGGTCTTAAAAAGGTCTTTAAAAAGTCTTAAATTTGTGGTGGTCAAACCTGAGGAAACCCTGTTATCATTTTGTTTATTTTGTGTTGATTTATTGAATAAATAGGTGAATAAAGAGGTCAGTTTCTCGTTACCAACTAATGTGTATTATTCAAATGTACCTAATTCAGCTGGCTAGTTATTATCAAGAGTAAAACCCTTTTCAACGTGAGTCTGACAACAAAGTAAGTTGGTTAAATGACTTAAAACTTTAATACATGCTCAGCTAGGCCGGTATCGGTATCGGGAGATATCGGTATCGGATCGGAAGTACAAATAAATATTGGTATCGGATCGGAAGTGCAAAATCCTGGATCGGGACATCTCTAATCTATTGATCTACAAATGAGCATTATAGCTCTAAATCACACTCTTCCTCATCCAATGGCAATGAATTAAGCCTTTCAAAGTAATCTATTAAAGGATTCCATATTTTATGGAATGTCTTCACAGATCCTCTGGAGAAGTATTTTATTTTTTCCAATTTCACAGCATTAAGTCACGAAGCCAAAGAGGACTTTTCCACTTCATCAATATTCTTCATTGTGCAAGAAGGGTGGCAAAAGCAAAAGCATTTTCCTTTTTCATGGGCATTAAAAGTTCACTAACAAAAACCCCAAAAATAGCCATTTCAGCAATAGGTTGAACAGTAGTCTCAAATGCCTCATTTAAGGTATTAAAATAGAATGACCAAAACTCCCTTAACCTAGGACATGTCCAAAACATACGCGACATATCTGCAGGAGTGCAACTACAACGACCACACTTATCCTCAACTGTTGTGTATATCCTATGTAACCTGAACAACCTGGTGTTGCTCTTAGATCAGAATAAATTCCCCACTAAGGTTATTCAAGTGAATTAATGGAGAACAAGGTTGTGTACCTACGCAACGTCACTTCTAGGCAGTCACTAATTACATTGGATACATCTCCCACTCCCACCCGTCACATATTCCCCCCACTTTGAAAGGCAGCCGTCCCGGTGCCTGTGACTTCCTAGCACCAGGGTCTAAAGTGACAGTTAGGGGTGGGGGAGGCTAAGAATGGAACATGTGACTGGCACGAACTGAAGACTCCCCGACGGTATCCTTACTGCAGGGCCGGGATGTACCACGGCCTTACCGATGTATCCAGAGCCAGACAGCCGCTCAGACTTTGGTATTCGGAGAGGGCTCGTCTCCATTCGAGGTCTGCTGTCTGTACTGAGGGACAGTAAAAGATTTGGCCCATGTTCATGGGAAAGTTTGTGGTAATGGCAGCTGATGGCATTCATCCCCAGCAATCCAGGAACATGAGTCTTCTGCTGACTGGTGATTGGGTTTGGCGGGTCCTTAACCACCAGCACCCCGATTTTCGGAAGCAACTTGCCCAACACCTTCAAGTCAAGCTCAATGTAGCCTAGATAAGGGATGGACAGCCCATTAGCCGCTTTGAGCTGTAACCAATCACAGGGCTGCATCTTTTCACTAGTCTGTGGTTCTACTCGTTGCCAGAAGAAACTCAGTCACCGTTGTTACCATAGAGCCAGCGTCAAGGAGGGCGCGTGTAGGGACACCACCAAGACAAATAACGATGACGGGGCAGTTTCCAATCAGATGAGTAGAGGTAGATGAAGTTTTATCCTCTTCTGAGCCCAACCAACACTCTCCCGGTGCCGAACTCCCAACACCGGAGGGCACTAGTTTCCCTGCTGCGTCCCGCTATGGGCACCCAGCCCTCTCTGCTCCCCACTAGGCGAGTCACCCTGTACAGCCATAGTCCGTTCCCATTTAGGTCTCGGATGCGCCGCTAAGGATCTGCTAGCCTCCTCAATCCAGTCCTGTACAAACATATTATCAATACACATTTTCCCTGGGAATTTTGGACATTTCCTTTCGCGTGGTACACATACAAGGCGCTCAACTGGAGTTGCGTTAGCTACATAAGTAGATAAAACTGGGGGAGGGTCAGTTGTAGCTGATGAGCCTCCCTCAGCACTAAGCCGCTGGTTATCAGCGTTAAGTTGATTCACCAACTCAAGTCAGAGCCCTAACCTGGTCTTCCAGAGTCTCTTCGGTGGACATAATGACTGGATCGAGGCCAACTCCAAATCCTGGTCCTTCTTTCCTGTAACCACTGTTTTTCCCTTTTCTAAATGCCTTATAATTAACAACCTTAAAATAACCACCTCCAAAACAAACTCGATACGAAAGAAAAAAACAAACAAAAACTAGAAAAGCGCTCAGAGAGTGCAGACCACTGCCAAGACAATGTGGTCACGGATGGTGTTCTGTATCACCGATCGCCACAAATCTAATCAGTTCTTACTTGTCCCAATACAAACGTTGTCCGAAAATGTCATCCAAATCCGTGCAGTAGTTTTCGAGTTATCATGTACACAGACACACACACAGACACACGCACACACACGCCAAGCAAAACATAACCTCCTTGGCAGAGGTAAAAAATAAATGTATACACAACCTTTACCCTGAGCTCGCAGTGTCAAAATGTAACCTGAACAACCTGGTGTTGCTCTTAGATCAGAATAAATTCCCCACTAAAGTTATTCAACTGAATGAATGCAGAACAAGGTTGTGCATAAAAAATAAGGTTCTTATAATGATTGATATATTTTCCTTGGTTAAGTGAAGTAATGAGCAGAGCTCATAGACAGTACAAGCCACACGGTTAATTGAGTTATGCACAGCAAACGAATGATCTAAATAAACAGAAATAATAGGAAAATCAAACAAAACAAAACTAAAACACACACAATGAAAACACTAATGGCTCTCTCACAACCTATTTTCCAAACAAAAATAACACTTGGGAAAAACAGTGGTCAATAGGCAACACAGGGTTCTTGTCACATCGAAAAAGAACAGGAAAACAAAACATTCAAAACAGCAGCAATAGGCGTGTAAACATTAAAATGTACAACCCCCTTAAAGCATGCCACTTTAAGTGGCATAACATTCAGACACACATAACACTCAGACATAACTATCGCTAAGTGTATATGTACCTTATTGAATGGACTACGTCAGCACCATAGGCCCAGGGAGAGAGAGAAAGGGTGCTTGCTCATGCAGGCCCTGGCTTGGGCTAACACGTTTCCTAAATAGGGACAACAGTGTTTATTAGTTGGTTACCAACCTACCAAACTGGATGTCAACCCGTCCAATAAGAGAGAGAGAGAGACAGCGACAGAGAGTGCTTGACGCTGTGGAAGTTGCTGCCAGTGTGCATCCTGAGCGGATAGAGAGAATAACGTTATCAATGCGCTGTAAGGCGAACTAGATAATGGCAATAAGACATAGCTGTTTATGCCCAATGTACCTTAATTGACGACTGCCCACGTCCAACCGCCAAACAGGAAAGAGGAGCAACACAGAGATGGGATAATCACAGGGGCAAACTTCCCAAAAGAAGAAATTCTTTACGCGAGACTGTAGCCCTGAAGAGAAATTTTTCAAATCATAAGTCCCTGTGCATTTTAAAGGTTTATAAATGTTGCCAATGGGGATATCCAGGATGTTTTCAATGTAATTAATATGTCCAAACTATGCGTTTTATTGCATTTTGAATTTCATATGTCATCTAACACAGTTATTTGGGGAATTCTAAAATTGAAATGGATACTTTTAAAATTAATTTGACATAGTTTGACGTTGTTGTTTGGTTTTGATTGACGGCTTTACAATGGAAGTCTATGGAGTCAATGCTCCGCCCGCAATGCCCCGCCCTCTGTTTTGTTTTGATAGAAGTGCCGGATAGCTACAGAGCGGTAAGCAAAGGAGCATGGGGATTCCCAGGCTAATTACTAATGATAGTGCTCTTAGTTATTTTCCTGAACTGGTACTAAGTTGCACAGCCCATGATTTAGTTAAGAAATGACATTTAAGGAAAAGTGTTTATGCTTAAAGCATCAAGTGATAACAAAACCCTATAGTACTAATGGGATATTTTGCACTGCTGTGTGCAGATTGTTTTTTTTGTTGTGTATTTTCTACCACTGTTGAGGAGAGAGAGAGTTATACGGCGAGCCAGCGATTCTATTGAGGGTGTGTCTGCTCCAGTGCCATCAACCTGCCAGCCGGTGAACTGGACACATTCTGGATACTTTTCCTTTGGATACAGATAAGAGTTTATGTTTTTCTTGAGATCTCCAACACCACCTACACACTGCCCGGGTAGTGATTGAAAAGGCCTTGCTTATTTTTTACATTCGCTTTATTCAACAATACAAAGTACGTACAAGGAACATTTCCCTTTTTTTTCCATTTTTTTTTCCTTCTTGAGTGGAACACACATTGAAACTGAACTTGAACATTGAGTTTACTGACTTATTTTTTCATACTGACTGACTATAAGGGATATTGTGTGTTATACTGTTTGAAATTCAAAATATCTTCTGAGTGTTAAATAAATGTAACTATTCTTTTTTCCATTTATCTAAATACTGGTCGTTGCCAATTCTCTTCCTTGAGCCGAACCTAGCTTTGAAGTGTTTATTACACAGGTTAATATAGTAGTTATATTCATATACTGATTCAGAAGCGTTACACATGGAAAATTTGGATATTGTGCATACCTCCAGTCCAAAGATATTGGGGAAAGTATTTTTACCATAGTCAGAATTTCACTTAACCATGTCCCTTCCACAGTGAATATCTTAATACTCCTGCTAGACTGTTAAACTTATCTTACACCATTTAAAAGGCAATTCTCTGCTCTATAAATTGATATATTTCATATAATCATATTATGCAAGCTGGTTGCATTATTTAGAAAAATGTGCAAGATGGTCAGCAGGGTACAGTTGAGACATGACGATTCAACTGTCCCCTGGATGAATTCCCATTGGATTGCATGTTGTTTATCTGTGTCTATTATGATAGAATTTAGGCAATATGCAACACAAATGTCAATAGAATAAAACATTTTTCATATTTAAACTACATATTATTAAAGGATATACGTTTCTAACATGATGGCTGTAAAGATAACATAATATTTTATAAAATGAGTGATGATAAAACAAAGAAAAAATATTTTTCCTCTTCAAACTTGATGTGCCTGTTGTATCTGTTTTTCTAAAGCTGATCTAGAGGAAAAAGTATGGATTTAACTAAAAAGAAACTCTAAAATTACATATTTTAAAAATGAGCCATCTTGGCTTGTCAGCCCTAAAGCATTCTCAATGTGTCTCAACTGTACCATGCTGTGTCTCAACTGTACACAATACTTTAGAACTATGGGTACAGTTGAGATAAAATGCACCTTGTCTTTAAGAGTTAATTGTGAAAAAAATAAACAACATAGCGATATAAGTTTTTTGTTTTATTGTAGTGCAGACTTATAGGATGCACCATTTAAAAAATAACTAGTTTTCAATATGTTTTTAGTGACGAAAATTTGAGTCGTAGTGGAGAGAGCAAAAACTGT
This sequence comes from Sardinella longiceps, assembly GCA_027497455.2. Lineage (NCBI taxonomy): Eukaryota > Metazoa > Chordata > Actinopteri > Clupeiformes > Clupeidae > Sardinella > Sardinella longiceps. Next base: position 8,362 of record JAODXP020003823.1, read on the forward strand.
CTCAACTGTACTCAGTCTACCCTACTGTCGAAAATGGTCATAAAATTGCACTTATAAGTAGAATATAGAATTTATTTACAACTATGTTACTAGCAGAATTTGGCTTTTAGATGTGCCTTTTCATCTTTTGACATTAAGTATATTAACCATAACGCAGTCTAAGTATATGGCTGGAGTTATTGCCGAGAGAGATGAAGAGATCAAGCTTTAGGTCTGATTTATTGATAATTTCTTACTGCAAACATTTTAGAAAAGGATCAGAGTATGACTAAATAGCATACATTATATTGTCCCTTAACATAAAGGGGAAAACAACATAATTCAAACAACAGAAATTCAACCTTTACAAAAATGATCAGTTCATTCAAGTTCCTAGCTGTTGGCTTGAGTTATTAATCATTTTTGTGGACATTTTTGTATGTTTGCTAAATAAACAGAGCACAAAAAGTAAGGAAACTTGACTTTGGTGCATTTTAACTCCCCTTTAGTAATACCAATCCATCAAGTGTTTTAAATCATTTTTCGTTGTGGATTTGTAACCTTCACAATAAGGAATACCTTGCAATCATGGGATGAGCAACACAGCCAAACGTATGAGTAGTGCCAAAAATGGGTCAAAATGGCCTGTTCTGTTGGTATAGCCTTTGTTGCTTGGAGCACTGAAGATTGCACACACACACACACACACACACACACACACACACACACACACACACACACACACACACACACACACACACACACACACACACACACACACACACAAAAAAAAAAAAACAAAAAAAAAACCATGTTGGTCATACCCTTTACACTCAGTGTCAGAGCCTTCATTACTGTGTGGGAGATACATATGTTCCTCACAGTCCGTAGTGAGAGCTGGTTTTGGTACAGTTTAGGAAATCTTGTAAGTCTCTCGCAGTTAACCTACAGTTCCTTAGTGCAGCACAAGTGAGGAACCATCAGTCTTCTTGAGGTGTTCTCTTCCTAAGACAGTCACTTCTTAGTCTGTCTTTGACTTCCGCAGTCTCATGGAACTTGGTTCTAAGTTTGGAAATGGTATCAGGACTGACGCCAAATTATGCTGCCACTCTATATGCTGGGTTTCCCTACTGTGTGGGGCCCTATCAAACTGGCATCTTTCCACCAGTGCTACTGCTTGGAGAAACCACAACCCCAACAAGTTGCAGAACTCATGGTCAGATAATAATTTAGGCACCCCAGTTGCATTCACCTGGCAGCATTTGAAGCTCAAACCGCAATGATTGACAGCAGAAAACTATTCCATTTTGACACATTTTTTGTTGGCACTGCTGTTTGGCTGTGTTGCTGTTGTAACAGGTGGCTGTTACTGCAGCCAAGTTTGGTTAACAAAAGCCACCGTAGCCTGTTCCTTTGCCACGCCCCTCAGGTAACACTGGAGGGGCTGGTTCATTCATTTAGCTTAATGCCAGTGTGTGTAAAAAGCTACGCCCGGGCAACACTCATTGTAATCCAGATGACTGCAAATGTGTGCCTGACACTGTACCCATGAAGGTATGTTTTGTATATTTTTGTAATCGCTACTGTGTAGTCGATAAAGTACAGCTGATCTAATTGTTTACCATCTCCAACAGGCTTGCGTAGCAATAGGCTACCTGGTAGGATGTTTGCTACTACCCTACTGAAGGTAAACTTTACGAATGATCCTTGTGTCAATGTGTGTCTATCGTGCTGTTGGTGTGCAGTCCTGTTCTTTAGCGTAAGTAGCGCCTGAGTGTGTTATGGCTTTAATTAGTAACGTGTAAACTTGTCTCGCAGCTAAGGCTGTTCCCGTGGTGACTGTTTGCTGCGCCACGGTCTTGGTTACTGTCAGAGACGCATGAGTAAACCTAGAGAAAATGGTCATTTGTAATTTTAGTCTTTCTCTTTCTTTTGGATTGACTGTGTGTTTATAATGGTGGCTTGTTCTTGCAGAGCTTGCCACTGCTGCTTTGCCTCCCGTTAATTTTGTGTTAATATTTGCCTTCTTTATTTTGCTTTAGTTTGTTTGTTTATTTTGTTTTGTTTTGTCCTTTGGTTTCTGTGTCATCTAACGCTATAGTTTTACTGCAAGGCTTCTTGGGAGGGTATAGTGGCTGCCTAGAGTAATTGTATCTGGCTGCAATCATTAATGGTAGCATTGCCTAAGGCCTTAACCTGTTCTCTCTCTCTCTCCTGGCTAGACAGAGTATCACGGCTGTCCGCGAGGCGTGTTATTCCAAAACAAATAAATATTTATTAATAAATTAATCAAAACAAGAGAAATTATATTGTCTTGGTAGGTGTCTACCGGGCTAATGGAGGCAATACGGGGGGAATAGTGGCTGCCACCACAGATACAGAAAGTGAACCAAATGCACAGAATAGTAAAACAGCAATATTGGGATTACCTGCCCTGGCAGACGAGCTACACACACACGCACACATCCGGTGCTCATGGTTCAGGTGCCTGTTCACACACACAAACACGTATACGCAAACATACACTAATGGGCATAAACACTACAAAAGGTGATCACTGCAAATGGTGGGGTGCATGTTACCACTACAAACTAGGTGTGAGGTGCGCGAAGACTCGGTTCCAGTGACACGCCCCGCGGACAGCCGTGATACTCTGTCTAGCCAGGAGAGAGAGAGAGAACAGGTTAAGGCCTTAGGCAATGCTACCATTAAGGATTGCAGCCAGATACAATTACTCTAGGCAGCCACTATACCCTCCCAAGAAGCCTTGCAGTAAAACTATAGCGTTAGATGACACAGAAACCAAAGGACAAAACAAAACAAAATAAACAAACAAACTAAAGCAAAATAAAGAAGGCAAATATTAACACAAAATTAACGGGAGAGCAAAGCAGCAGTGGCAAGCTCTGCAAGAACAAGCCACCATTATAAACACACAGTCAATCCAAAAGAAAGAGAAAGACTAAAATTACAAATGACCATTTTCTCTAGGTTTACCTGCGTCTCTGACAGTAACCAAGACCGTGGCGCAGCAAACAGTCACCACGGGAACAGCCTTAGCTGCGAGACAAGTTTACACGTTACTAATTAAAGCCATAACACACTCAGGCGCTACTTACGCTAAAGAACAGGACTGCACACCAACAGCACGATAGACACACATTGACACAAGGATCATTCGTAAAGTTTACCTTCAGTAGGGTAGTAGCAAACATCCTACCAGGTAGCCTACTGCTACGCAAGCCTGTTGGAGATGGTAAACAATTAGATCAGCTGTAGTTTAGCGACGGTCCCTGCATCTCCCTCCGCCCAGGTCGTAATGGGGAAATTGATAGCCACGGCCATATAAACGCTGGAAAGGCTACAGCAAACGTTTACTTTGGTCCAGGGCCGCTCCAGGTCAGTCTTCTCCCTGCCCAGCTCTGGTGTAGCTCCGGAGGGTAACCCATGTTTCCGCTGGCTTATCGCTATGCGTGCTAACCCACGCTAACCAGCTGCAGTACTGTCATTAATCACCTCCGACGTGGTGATTCATCTTTGTTCGGCGTTAACATATCTGGGACCTCCGGCCGGTTTGGCATTCCCGTGTGTCACGCTATCAGCTACTTGGGTCTGGTCATCCAACATTGACGGCGTTGCTGTTTTGTTCACGGAAGTATTCCCTTCTGTTTGGCTGCATGTTGGCTATCGGGCAACAGGGCGCTTACTGACTGCTCTCTGGCTTGCTTGCCTGTGCGTGCCTGCTTGCCTGTCTGTGTCTGCCTGCCTGCCTGTCTGTGTCTGCTTGGGTGTGCGTGCGTTGATCTGTCTGTGAGCGTGCGTGTTTGTGAGCGAGCGTGGGTGTAAGCCAGCGTGGTTGTAAGCCTGTGTGTGTGTGTGTGTGTGTGTGTGTGTGTGTGTGTGTGTGTGTGTGTGTGTGTGTGTGTGTGTGTGTGTGTGCGTGCGTGTGCGAGCGTGCTTGTGCCTGCCTGGGTGTCCGCATGTGTGTCTAAACTGCTGCTGGCTGCATGTGGGTGTGCTTTGGTGTGCTTGTAGTGCGGTATTTCCCTGCAATTCTGTTCTTTCTTTATTCTTTTGGTTCTATTGGTTGTATGTTTGTTTGTTTCTTATATTCCAACTGTTTGGCTTATATCTGTGCTGCTAACTCCCTCTAGTGGTGGCATTCCCTGTATTGCATGTATACTAACTAACTAATTGTGTGCTTTTGGTTTGCTGTGTATTTTGGTTTGCTGTGCATAATTTGTTTTGCTGTGTATTTGCGTATACGTGTTTGTGTGTGTGAACAGGCACCTGAACCATGAGCACCGGATGTGTGCGTGTGTGTGTAGCTCGTCTGCCAGGGCAGGTAACTCCCAGTATTGCTGTTTTATTATTCTGTGCATTTGGTTCACTTTCTGTATCTGTGGTGGCAGCCACTATTCCCCCCGTATTGCCTCCATTATCCCGGTTCTACCAAGTCAATACAATTTCTCTTGTTTTGATTAATTTATTAATAAATATTTATTTGTTTTGGAATAACACGCCTCGCGGACAGCCGTGATACTCTGTCTAGCCAGGAGAGAGAGAGAGAACAGGTTAAGGCCTTAGGCAATGCTACCATTAATGATTGCAGCCAGATACAATTACTCTAGGCAGCCACTATACCCTCCCAAGAAGCCTTGCAGTAAAACTATAGCGTTAGATGACACAGAAACCAAAGGACAAAACAAAACAAAATAAACAAACAAACTAAAGCAAAATAAAGAAGGCAAATATTAACACAAAATTAACGGGAGGCAAAGCAGCAGTGGCAAGCTCTGCAAGAACAAGCCACCATTATAAACACACAGTCAATCCAAAAGAAAGAGAAAGACTAAAATTACAAATGACCATTTTCTCTAGGTTTACCTGCGTCTCTGACAGTAACCAAGACCGTGGCGCAGCAAACAGTCACCACGGGAACAGCCTTAGCTGCGAGACAAGTTTACACGTTACTAATTAAAGCCATAACACACTCAGGCGCTACTTACGCTAAAGAACAGGACTGCACACCAACAGCACGATAGACACACATTGACACAAGGATCATTCGTAAAGTTTACCTTCAGTAGGGTAGTAGCAAACATCCTACCAGGTAGCCTACTGCTACGCAAGCCTGTTGGAGATGGTAAACAATTAGATCAGCTGTACTTTATCGACTACACAGTAGCGATTACAAAAATATACAAAACATACCTTCATGGGTACAGTGTCAGGCACACATTTGCAGTCATCTGGATTACAATGAGTGTTGCCCGGGCGTAGCTTTTTACACACACTGGCATTAAGCTAAATGAATGAACCAGCCCCTCCAGTGTTACCTGAGGGGCGTGGCAAAGGAACAGGCTACGGTGGCTTTTGTTAACCAAACTTGGCTGCAGTAACAGCCACCTGTTACACTGTGACAAATCAACAATGAAAATGATATAAAACACTTGATTGGTATTACTAAAGGGGAGATATAATGGGCAAAAGTAAAGTTTCCTTTATCCACAAAAATGATAAACAACTCAAGCCAACAGCTTGTCTTCTAACATATAAAACCTTGGAACTTGAATGAACTGTCAAAGATGTGTTTCCTTCAATGTCTTTGAAGGAATATGACCATTTTTTTGTCTTCAATCTTCAATTATTATGACCTTCCAGAATGGCTATAAGTATGGCTAGAAACTACAGTAGGCCTATATGAAAATCCACCATCTCAGAAAATGTTGGCCTTATTGTCTTTTGGGCAAAGGAGCCACACAAGATTCTGAAAGGCATTTTGAGTTGCAGAAATTAAATTTGGGCAAAATGGGCTAGCCTGCCACATCATTATTTCACTTTGGCTTTAGGGGTCTCTATATAATAAGTGTGCTGTAGGCTGAAAACTGTTATTGCCATGGAAATATGTAGCATCCTTTTTTGTTTTCTTAAGACATTGCCCTATAAGATGTTTTTTCTTGCTTACTCATCCTTTGTAAACATATATTTGGTAGAATAGGACATGTGTTTGTGAAAGAGAGCTCATTATACCCTCTAAATGATGTAAAATGTGAAATTCAACTAATTTTGGAGCAATTTTCCTAATTAGTTTTAAGATGATCATTTTTATTTTCAATTTTCCTGGTTTAGTTAACCTTTGCAGATCCATATTCAGTGGAATAAAACAGGTGTTTTGTGAAAAAGGAATCATTATAATGTTAAATTATGCCAAAATGCGAAATTCTACCAATCTTGACCAATTTTCTTGCTATTATTTTAAGGGGGTCATTTTTATTTATATACTTTTTGTTTAGTTAACCTCGGTAAACATGTCCTTGAAGGAATATTACAATATTTTGTGGAAAGGTGATCATCTTTAATGATTATGGCCTTCCAAAATGGCTGAAACTGTATGAAAATATGGCATTTTGGAAAATGTCGGCCATATTGGATTTTGGACAAAATTTGAGGTGGTACTAGTCTTAATCTATTTTAATAAGCCTTCTGATCAGCAGATACATATTTGGTGGAATAAAACAAGCGTTATGTGAAAAAGTAGTCCTTATCATTTTGAATTATGCCAAAATGCAAAATTCTACCAATTTTGACCAAATTTCTTGATATATTTTAAGGGGGTCATTTTTATTTATATATTTTTTTGTTTAGTCAACCTTTGAAAACATGTCTTTGAAGGTATATGACAGTATTTTGTGAAAAAGTGATCATATTTAATGATTATGGCCTTCCAGAATGGCCGAAACAGTATGAAAATACGCCATTTTGGAAAATGTCGGCCATATTGGATTTTGGGCAAAATTTGAGGTGGCCCCAAGTCTTAATCTCTTTTAATAGGCCTTCTGATCAGGAATCCACAGAGAAAACTTTGACAGGAAACTAGGCCTAATTTTTCCACCAGATGACCTGTCTAAGTAGTCTTCAGACTATACATTCTTATGATAGTCTGGCGTGTCAGGCTATTGCTTTTGATGAGTTCTTTGTGTTTGTAGTGTTCGAACTTGGTGATAATTGGAGGAGGTTTTTTATTGTCTTTGGAAGTGAGACGGTGTACACGGTGGAAGGTAATCCTGTCAACTGTTTCTGGCGGTAGTTTGAGAGATGACTGCAAGAATTCTTTAACTGCTTTCTCTGGGTCGTCAGGTGTATCTTTAGAAGTTGGCAGGGGAATTCCGGAAAAATGAGGTTATCGCGCATGCTGCGGCACTGGAGGTCTAGGATTGTTTCGTTCATGGTCCGGTTATCTCTAGTGAGTTGATTAATCTGGTCGGATAAGTTTGTGACATTTCCTTTGAGTTCACGGTTTTCTAATGCAAGTGTGTCGATCTGTGATTGAGAAAATTCGAGGCTGGCTTTTAACTCCTTAATGTCTGCGTGCATGTGTTCCAGTATTGCAAGTTTACTGTTTATGGATTGTAGTAAACTGACCTCGATGGATGTGCAAGCGGGAGATGATTCTGAATCAGTCTCTGTTGAGCCGTCACGGGTGCGTTTCCTTTGAGGTTCAGATGCCATAATGTCCAGAATGAAGTGGTTGCCGTCGGAAAAGGTGGAGAGTATAATCCGGTTTTGGATGAGAGTTGTAGAGAGGTAGTAATTGTTTTTAGCAGAAGAAAAATAAAGTTTTTGTATTCCTGTTTACAAATGTCAGTACTCAGTGCGCTGTCATTTTGGATCTCACCCAAAGTCTCGCGATGTTCCCTGCATTCTGTTTTTGCAAAGATTTGATAGCCGACTCGGCTGTGAATATTTTATCGAAGTCCTCCCCTGCTAATGACTCAGTTGCGGTCAAGCGACGCTGAAAGTTATCCACGTTTTCTTTTAAAGCGTTCATGGAGGCTTGTAGAGGGCCTACAGATTCCTGGATAAGAGTAGATATGTCTTCTTTCAGGCTAGCCCGTTGTTTAGATAACTCTTCCACCAGTTGATTCATAGAAATTCCTCCACTATCCTTGGTGGAGAGTTTGTCGCCTGGAGAGGCCATGGCAGCTAGCTTGTCGGCAATAGCCACGTTTCTTGTTGATGGTCGAGCTGATGTAGAATGTTTAATCTTCTTTTTGCTGGTCATTATATGCTCAAAGTAAAATTCAGCTTGTAGATGTTAAGTTTGTATAACTTCTATGATACTGGAGACATTTCAAAGATTGTTATATTCAAGTTTGGTCAGAGCTCAAATTTGCGTCTTAATCCAACATGGCCCAAACCGGAAGTCATAAACCACAAATGTTTTTAATATATGAAGTGTGTGTTTTGTCTGATGAAAAAGAAAAAGTAAAATTGATGTGATTAATGTGTGAATTGTCAGTGGCCTAATATCTGATGTCAAATTTCCTATAATAAATATCCTTATAAGAATCTTATATGTATTTTATAGGGGACTCAAAGGTCATACAAAATCCATAAAAAATGCATATAATGTGGAAGTTGATATAATCTTGACAATGGTTCTATATGTTGTATAAGAATCTCAGATGGGGTTTGTACAGCTGTCAAACCACATGCAAAATACATTGCACATATGAAGCTTATAACTTCTTGTATGGAAAAGTTTTATTTATGTGATCTACACATTGGTGAAATTAAAGGAATATTTCACCTTTTTATGAAAATTGATCATTCATTCTCTTCCCTGAAGTTACAGTACATATGTGGGCAAAAGCATTTTGCCCCTAGTGTATGCATTTTGGCTTGCTGGAATGTAAAGTAACTAGATAGCAACTTTTTATCTACATTACATTCCAGAGCCTATGTTAAGCTAAAGCTAAAATTTGGGTTGCCAGACCAAAATGCTTTTACCCACATATGTAACTTCAGGGGAGAGGATGAATGACCATTTTCATAAAAAGTTAAAGTATTCCTTTAATTTCACCAATATGTGAATCACATATGATAACACATAAACATATAGAAACATTGCAAATGCATTTTGCATTTGATTTGACTGCCCTACACACCCTGAGATTCTTATACAACATATAGGCCTAAAACATTGTAAAGTTTATATAAATCTTTTTCACATGATGGGACGTGTCATATACAATTTTTACATGGTGCAAAGTTGTACAAGTTTCACATTATATGGATTTTTTATGGATTTTGCATGTGGCCTGAGTCCCCTATAAACCCCATATAAGATTCTTAAACAACATTACAAAAACATTGTAAAATGAAGTTTCACAGTATGTGCATTTTATATGGATTTTGTATGAGCTTTGAGCCCCCTATAAAATACATTAGATTCTTATACAACATGTAGGAAAAATGTAAATTTCATATAAATATTTTTCGTATGGGCAGTGATGAACAACTCCACACCCTCTACTTTCTCCTGATTTCTCATGTTAAGTTTTGCCCTTTCAAATAGCCTATGACAGGGGTGGCCAACCTGAGGCTCGCGAGCCGCATGCGGCTCTTTGCCTGAGGTCATGCGGCTCTTACAGTACATTCATGTCCAAGTTTGTTTGTATTGTAGGGGTACAGTTCTGTTATCATATTGGTGTGTGACATTTACAATTCATCTGACTGGCAGAGGTGTGTGTGTGAGGAAGAGATTGTTGTGTGTGTGTGTGTGTGTATGTGTGTGTGTGTGTGTGGGGGGGGGAGGGTGCCCATGTGTATGATGTTGGGGGGGTGCCCATGTGTATGATGTTGCTGGCCTGTGTGCTTACTATTGTAGGGGTACATTTCTGTTGGTGTCTGGCAGAGGTGTGTGTGTGTGTGTGTCAGAAGGATGGGTAATGTACTATTAGTATCAGGTTCATGTGTGCCGATGTGGCTCTTTGCTGTAACATAGTCAAATATGTGGCTCTTGGTCTCCAACTGGTTGGCCACCCCTGGCCTATGACATTGTGTCGTCCAATACAGTGCTTCTCAAACGCTTCTTTTACGTCTTTATTGGTCCCTCTTTGTTGATCAGTAAGTGGTAAAACACTAAGTATATCATCAGCTTCGTCACCTAAGGTGTACAGCAAAGTGTTCACTTGATAAGCATCGGGCTTTGAGTCAAGACTTGACGCAATTCGAAATCGTTCGAAGCGTTGTAGCCACTTGGACCAATTGCTCGTGCATGAAAAAACAAACTATTTTGGCGGCAGTGTTTCCCATACATAGACAGTTGTGTGGCGGGCCGCCACAGAATGGATTCCTATCGCCACATAATAAGACTCACGTTTAGAAAAAAAAAAAAAAAAAAGACTCGCAAATAATAAAAAAAAATCAGTTGCGTATCGTTCCATTTCCCCTCACACCTGTATCGTTCCATTCTTTCATAGTGCCCTTTCTTCTCGTTCCCACACGCGCGCACCAAGGCGCCTTGCCAAAAACTGCCCGCCGCCTTGCCTACGTCCCCCGAGTTTTTTTTACATTTATGCATTTAGCAGTCGCTTTTATCCAAAGCAACTTACTAGTATTGTGTTGCAGTTTGATTGTTATCCCTCTTTTGTAAGTGCCTACTGGAAGTGCCATTTGCTAATAGACCTAGATAAAAAGGCCGGTCGCATCATTATCACTGCCGATGAGGCCAAATAGCGTGATCTGAAAGTTACATATACTGCTCCATCGGCAATGTTACCTTTTGCTACGCAAACATTATTAGTTTAAAGGAAGAGGCTAATTAACCGACAACTGGAATACATACAATGATCGTGGGTAGAACACCTAGAGGCTGTGTTTTAACGTTTAATCAAGAGAATATGTGTAGCCTGTGGACGTGGCTTTCCAAAATTGTCAATGCTCATCTTTACAGAAAAAAAACCTGCACGTTAATAGCAGTTCACTAAAGTCACCAAAGCGTCAAAGTTAGCTGTCAATGCTAGTTGATTTACGATCAATAAACACAAGCGCTACCTAAGGTATTTGCAATAATTTCTTGCCTATGCCTATAATGATTAATCACAGATTAATCACAGCCGTCCACTACCTGCGCTCTCTTCCTGTCTCCCTTCTGTTGCGCACACAGACGCAGCTCCCTCCCTGCCGGTCTCCACATCGTGCATAATATGTTCCTTATTGATTTGGTGCAGGAGATAGGCCTACAGTCCTCTATACTTTCTTTAAACCTTAAACGAATGGCAAATAACATTTATTCGTCAAGTTGAATTTAATTCATGTGACCTGTTTCACAGCAATTTATGATTGTGCCATGAGTGTGGCTGTTCTGCAAGTAATTGGTACAATGTCAGATGACACATGCACTTAATGACTTTAGAAGCCAATAACCTTGGGGAAAAGGTTTCTTTTTTTACATTGAACAGTTGGGATAAAAACATTTTTGATGAAGAATAATAGCCAACGGCTTGGTCATTTTAACAGGGATTTCATTGATATTTCAAAATTAAGTTTTATCCCATTACTTGATTAATTGATGAAATAATAGGCTACTCAATTCCAGAAATATCTAATTGCACTTAATTGCACTGTGATTGTAGCCTTTACTAAACTTTACCTACTTTATTTATTTGTTCAGTAAATAAAGTAAAGTAAGGCTGTTGCCAACTTAAATTTGTGCCCCATCGGGCAACGCCCCCTCCCCCTGGCCATCTCCCACCCTGACGTTGATCGCCCGGGCGACGCCCCCTCCCCCTGGTCACCACCCTCATCGGCACAGTGGACCACCACAAATTGCTACCTAATCTGTGGGAAACACTGGGCGGCGTTATCTGTACGGCAGTCGTGGCCATTATTTCACTTTCACTCTCGTCTATATTTATATTAAGACCGTGTTCCTCACTGTAATCGTCCAACATTACATTTATATCCTCCCTTTTGGAGAATGGAGCTTGCAAGCAAGTAACTCACACTATTCTCATCCGACGTTTGCGCAGGCTTGCCACATCTCTCCAAGTCCTCTCTGCCCTCTTCCAACGTTCTTCCACCTTCTTTCAAGACGTGTTTCAAGACGTTGTTTTTTGCAGCAGTAGGCTTTAACAAGTCCTCGAAGTTATAATGTTCACTTCTGACACCATGTACTATTCCTGTGTGTGAGTTAAGCAATGACAGACACGGAGACAGTTGATCCAGTGTAACCATCCAGTGTAACCTTTACTTTCGGTTTTGCCTATACGTTACATTTCAAACCATCCCATCCGGGACAAAGTGTTGTATCAAATTTTGTGGTTCTTTTTATTGACAGCACTCAGCTTTGAAGTGATTCACACCTGATTTCTCCCTAGATGTAAATACACCTAATTATGTATCCTATTGTTTGACCTTTTACAGTGTAACTTTAATCATATGTAAATTACATTTAGGGCCATTTCATAGTCAACTCAACCACACAAACAATCAAGTCGTCCAACCAGCTTAGACACACATATTTAATGATAAACTAAAGTTACTGAAAAACACATCTTCCTAAATTATTTTTTTTGTGATACAGAAAAATTAAAAAGATCAGAAGGATCAAAAGAAAACTATACAACAGGGAAAGTGAGCTCATTATATCAAAACAAAAACAAGCAATGCAGAAATACAGACAGTAAAATCAAATCAAAGTTACATAAACTAAAATAAAATTCAGAGTTTCAGAGATTTCTTCTTATGGTCTAGAGGTAATGGTGTGAGGTTTTCCTTAAATTACTACTTAAACTAGTTCTAAACTACTAAATTACTACTTAAATTACTATTAAAGCAGATAGCTATAGAAAATGGTGTATGATGCATATATTAGGACAGCTGAAAATGAATATGAATAATTTCATAGGTATACATCAACATTTTGTATTTCACAAAACCACAGTGAGTACCACTTAAAAGTTAAATTGTGCTCCATTAAGGCAGTAAAATCAACTCATGTAAAAGATAAAATGTAAGGAATAAAGTCAAGTCAAGTGCAAATGACATGAAGAGACCCAAGAGTAGAGCGTGTAGGACCAGTGTGCACAGAGGTCGAGGCTGGAATATACTTGCTGCAGAGAATACATATGTGCACACATCAAGCAAACACATAGGCCCTCATTTACTGCAGAAAACTGTGTAGGCCTACGCTCATTCCCACACAAAGCATGGTAGTCATCAATTTGAACATGAGCTAGAATGAGCACTGTTTTCGCTCAGATCCACGTCAAGATCAGGACTTTTTGAACGCACGATTTTAAGACGGGAGACTGCAGCTCAGTGCAACATTCCTGGCAGAAAATTATGAAGTGAATTTACTTCATGAAATAAAGCCTATATTGGGCAAAATTATACCTAAACTGGCTGTTATTGATGGTTATTAATAATGCTTTTTTCCCTGCAGCCTGAATTGCGAGACCGATCTTACAGACAAATAATTGACAATAGACAAATAATTGCATCCACTTTGATGATGATGTTGATGTTGCAATATAGCCTATAGTCCAGTCAATCTAGCGTAAAGAGACAAAATTGCAACAGAAAGGGCTCATAGTTTTATTGGTCCTAACACCCCCCTGAATCATATACTAAATGTGCACTGCAGTAGATGGAGTGGAATATAAATTTGGTTGAGGAAAGTTAATTTCCCTTTGAAATGAATGGGATTTGGGTGAAGTTAGTGAACTAGTACATTTTGGCCTGAAGCATGAAGAGGAAACTACAACCGGATTCCAAAATAGTTGGGACACTTTACAAATTGTGAATAAAACCAAATGCAGTGATGTGGAAGTTTCAAAATTCAATATTTTACTCAGAATACAACATCGATGACATATCAAATGTTGAAACTGAGGAAATGTATAATTTGAGGGGAAAATAAGTTGATTTTCAATTTCATAGCATCTACACATCCCAAAAATAGTTGGGACAAGGACACATTTACCACTATGTGGCATCCACTCTTCCTTTTAAAACAGTCTGCAAACGTCTGGAGAGGGGACTGGAGAGAAGTTGTCCCATTCTTGTCTAATACAGGCTTCTAGTTGCTCAACTGTCTTAGGTCTTCTTTGTCATGTATTCCTATGTATGATGCACCATAAGCTTTCTGTGGGTGAAAGATCTGGACTGCAGACTTGATGGTACCTTTCCAAATGCGTAAGCTGGCCATGCCACACACACTCATGCATCTCCATACCATCAGAGATGCAGCCTTCTGAAATGAGCGTTAACAATAAGCAATAACAACTTTGGTTGTCCTTGTCCGGATGGTATGGCATCCCAGTTTTCTGAAAAGAACTTCTGACCACAGAACAGTTTTCCACTTTGTCACAGTCTATTTTAAATGAGCCTGTCCCAGAGAAAACGCCTGTGCTTCTGGATCATGTTTAGGAATGGCTTCTTTTTTGACCTATAGAGTTTTAGCTGGCTATGGCGAATGACACAGTAGATTGTGTTCACTGACAATGTTTTCTGGAAGTAGTCCTAAGGCCAGTTTCTGATATCCATTACATTAGCATTCCTGTATGTGATGCAGTGCCATCTAAGGACTTAATGGGCATCCAGTATGGTTTTCCGGCCTTGACCCTTATGAACAGAGATTGTTCCAAATTATCTGAATCTTTGGATGATGATATGCACTGTAGATGAGTATACTTTCAAACTCTTTGCAATTGTCTGAGAAACTCCTTTGTGATCTCGGACCACTACTTTTTTGCCGCAGCATTTGGGAAACTGATGATCCTCTGCCCTTCTTGACTTCTGAGAGTCAATGCCACTCTAGGAGGCTCTTTTCATACCAAATAATGTTGCCAATTGACCAAATAAGTTGCAAATGGGTCCTCAAGCTCTCCTTTATATGAAAATGTTACTTTTCTGGCATCTTATTGCTACCCGTCCCAACTATTTTGGGATGTGTAAATCTCATGAAATCCAAAATGAGCCAATATTCGGCATAACATTTCAAAAAGTCTCACTTTCAACATTTGCCATGTTATCTATACTCTATTGTGAACAATGTATAGGTTTATGAGATTTGTAAATTATTGGATTCCATTTTTATTAACAATTTATGCAGTGTCCCAACTTTTTGGAATTCGGTTTGTAATTTCACCATACATTCCATATATTTTCTGAAAGAATACATCCTCAGGCTGTGATATAACATGGCATGATGTGACAGTGAGGTATGCCCCACCCTCCTTAAAATAATAAAGCCCACGATGAAGAAATTCTGTGTTTGCAAATTGGGCTGGTTTTGGTGACATTTAGGCCATTGGCATTTAAGGGAAACATATTAAACCCCATAAATCATATATTTTCATATATTTTTCTGAAAGGGCCCTTAAGGTTTCACCAACATTTTTTTCCCACGTCCTACCCCTACTTATTTCAAAGCCTATATGTATTTTTAGGGAAAATGAGAAATTTGGTACTTTTCTCATATTAAAGTGCCTATGGAATCTAGGAAAAAGTAACCAACCTCAACAAGTAATACTTTTTTTGAAAGCAGAGGACTTCAGGATGTAAGTAAACATAAATTGAGACAGGTTTCATCCCCCTCCTCCCTTTGATACCCACTTATAGATCAAGTGATACTGGTAACTTTGGCAAAGAGCCTATGAATTTGGATCTGAGGCATGAAGAGGAAACAAATCTACCCCTCAAGCTATACCCTCTCTGAAAACTTACATTCACAGGGTGTCATATAATATAAATTGAGACAGGTCCCACCCTCTCCATCTCTAGTATCCATGTATATGGGCACATTCTGGGTTAATTCGATATAGCTCATTTAATTTGCATATTAAAATACATTCAAAATGGTACCAAAACTTGCAATACAAAAAAATGCTACTTTTCATGGGTACTTTCATTGTACAAAATTTTGATAGGACTAAAGGAAAAATAGCCCTATTTAGGCCTATTCTGGCCTACTGTAGGCTACTGTATATTGGTAAACACCTCGGATTGACAAGAATTTAACATATTTCCTCAACTAAGATTTCTTATAACTTTTACTTATGTTTTTTTTTATAATTACTTCTATTTTTGGCCCCAAAATGGGCTGCTTTGCCAGGACTAAAGTCTACCCTGCTATGCACACTATGGAGGTGGAGGTGACACATACTGTAGCCACACTCTCTTCTAATGTTGAGATATGTGTCCAGAATGAAACAATACATTTTCAATCTGGCTTCATCCAATCCTCAGATTGTGTATTTTGTTATGGAGATTACGATACATTTATGGATACAGTAAATACCTAATTTGCAAATATAAACAGATGCAAATATCTCCAAAACTTGTAATACATTTTTTCTTTGTCATGATGTCACAAGTAAACTGGAGAAGTTTCCTGGTGATATCTATGTAAAATTTTATCCTATTTTACTCAATTGACTTGTTGGGCACTTTGCCCTTTTACGTGGAAAATACATGTGTTCCACTCCCATCTACTGCAGTGGACTATATGATTCAGGAGGGTGTTAGGACCAATAAAAACTATGAACCGTTTCTGTTGCAATTTTTTTTGTCTCTTTATGCTACATTGACTGGACTACTAGCAATCATGAATGTACAGACAGACTGTATCAATCATGTTAACATTGATTCACTGGTCAGGGGAATCATTTCATCCTCGTCATTTTCATACAGTTCATGCAAATGTCTCATGTTATTTTCTGAGGGATTCTTCTGAGTGATTCTTCTGATCCTCAGGTTACAATCTGAGAGACAGCGATTTTCCAACAGATTCCCATTCTCAATCTCATTCTCAACTTCATCCAGCCTTTTCTTACATATATCCAGTATTTGTTTTTCTACCTTCTGTTTCACCAAGTCTTTGAAAGAATTTTTTCTTAGGTCAAGAATGCATTCTTCATATAGCTTCTTGTAAACTGGTAGGCAGCATTTCTTTTTGCAAAGAACTTCCTCACAGCTCAATGAGCTATAAATGCACCATACCAATAATCCAAGTGACAGAAGAATTAATCCTAAAAACTGAGGAGAAATAACAAAAGCGTTATGAATCAACATCTTACATATTTTTAGAATTTTATTCATCTTTCAAAAATAGGCCTTCAAATAATGTGTTCTAAGGTGCAATATGAGTTCCAGCATGGTTTTAGTGTGATCATAGTAACTCCCTTGATCCTCTAGCTGTCAGCCTCCTAAATACACTGTGAAAAAGTGAGGTTTTGGGTTGTACACCAAAATAACAAACCCGGTTTCAGCCAAAGACGGTTGGGGGAAGGACGGGTATAAGTGGGACCATTTTTTTTTCACAGTGTATTTAGGGGGAGATAGCTAGCAAGTAACAGGTAGATGCCTACGAATTTAGATAAAAAATGCTGAAATTGTGGAATTGCTTGGAAACATGCAGGAACTCATATTGCACCTTTAAAGGATAAATCTGGTGAGAATTAATATTTATCGCTGCTGCTCCATGTCACTGTCTGTCAGAAAAAGATAAAATCATAATAAGTAATTTAATTTTGAATATAGGCCAAATAGTCGACTGGCAGGTCATATTAACAGAATTGGGCACAGGGAAATTAAGATTTCTCTGCCCCCTACAGGTAGCTTTTGCTTCCAATTAGCCTATTAATTCAGTCTGTGGCTGAATCCCATATTTTCTTCCCCCTTCCCCTTGCCTGGCCATTACCGCCTGACTGTATGGAACACTGTAACTAGTATTACCTCCGCCAATGGGGTTATGTTTTTCGCAGGCGTCTGTGTGTGTGTGTGTGTGTGTGTGTGTGTGTGTGTGTGTGTGTGTGTGTGTCTGTGCACAACATAACTCTAAAATCACTGCACGGATTTGGATGAAAATTGGGCTTCTGCATCTGTATTGGGCCAAGTAAGAACTGATTCGATTTTGGTGGTGATCGGTGATCCAGAACACGATCTGGAATTCATATTGTGTCTGTGACCACATTGCCTTGGCGGAAGTATGTGTATTGTGTTGAGGACCAGGTATGTCATGAAAAGAAATACATCTATTTGTCATTTACAAAGTGAGATTTCTATTTAAAAATAAATAAATAAATAACAATTGAGATGAATAATCACTTTTAAATACAATTTTACAAAAGAGATTTAATTTAATAGGTCTAGGAGAAAATCTCATTCGTTACATATCAATACTATATAAGAATGCAATAGCAAAAGTATGCACAAATGGACTACTATCAAAAGGGTTCCCATTAAATAGAGGGATGGAAACAAGGATGTCCTTTGTCACCCCTATTGTTTATTCTCTCATTAGAATCATTAGCCAATTTAACCCTCTATTGCATGGTGTTGCTTCAGGGTAACATACCCATTTTCCTTCAGTTTCACTGGCACTAAAAGTCATACACCAGTAAAAATAGCTTATTTTAATCAGGAGGAAGTATTTCAAGCCAATAGCCTACTTGTATTTGATCACATGACTTGTCCCATTCCTTTTTCAAACTCCTTTTTCTCACCTGCACTCTGAAATGGAAGCCATGTTTTTTCGACCCTTCAAAACTATGAAAAAGTGTCATTATCCTGAGGATTTCCATGAACTAAAAAATATTTTCACATTTTTGGGTAAGTTCTGATTTCATTTTCTTCTGTTGGTTATGATTATATTGAATATTTCTTTTGTAAAGGGCTAAAATAGCTATGTTGCCTCAAAGCAACAGTATGCAACAGTGGAACGATTTGTATGTGCTCTTATGCTTTTTACCAATGCAATATTACACACAGATGGCAGGATATATTATAGTATCTGTCAATATATGCCAATGTTATTTCATTTTAAAATAAGTAACATTACTTATGATTTTTTTTTCAGTTTATTCATTGGTAGTTTAAGCATAGCCTAGAATTTGTAGCCTTGTCAGCTCAAATGTGCGTAAATCTCTCTCTCTTTGTGTGTGTGTGTGTGTGTGCGTTTATCTCTCTCTCTTTGTGTATGTGTCTGTTTCAATGTTTAACATGCCATATAATTTGTCCAGACACATTGAAAAATAACATAATTATCCTGTTCAGTGCAGGTGGGGATGGCATCTTTCATCATCCAGGCCTGAAAAGAAGACGAGGCCCAGTTGCACCTGTACCTTCTTCCCTTTCACATAGCCCACAAAAACATTAGATGTCAGTCTTGTACAACCTTTTAGTAAATTACGTTCAAGTAAAAACTGTTTCATTCGTCCCTGCTTTCCCCTACAACCTACCCCGCTATTGGGGTAGGTTGTAACAACGGTACACACTACATTTGTCATGATCTCACAAATTCTGTGATATAGTTATGGAGATTTAAATAGTTTCCACTTGTAGAAGACAAATGTGGGTATATTGCCTGCAAGTTTCAGAATTGTAGCTTTTAAAAAAATGGCCGTTGTTAGGACTTTAAAAAAATGTGTTACTTCCATACCCGGTCTCTCCTACAGTACAACAACACCACACGCATTATTCAATTACTAAATGTAATCAAAGATGACGGTTCACATTCCATCCCAACACACGTTGAACTAGAAAATCGCTGTTTACCTTATCTGTTTGAGGATTGATAAATACATCGCAAAATGAGGAAGCACTGCGTGTGCTATCACCGTTTTCGCATGAACAGATGCAACACAAATAGGCCTAGCCTAGTTTTAGTAAATGAGGGCCACAGTGTTTAGTCCCATTACATGATTATTACTCTTTAATCTAATTATTCTTACTTCAGCCTACCTGTAATTACACTGTAACATTATTGTGGGCTGTAAAATGAACTTGCATTCCTCCCTGCCTTTTCTAAATACTATAGGCTACTACTATTTTTATTTTGTATGGCAACATTATGTTCTATTTTGTTATGCATTTTTTACTCACTTCTTTCTCAGTAATTCAGGGGCTCTAATCTAGTGTTACCAAAGATTGTTGCCCCATGCTTGCCTAGCCAGCATCGGACCACACTTTCTCCTGGAGGCATGTCAGCCCATCCCTAGGCACTTCACTCACCTCAAATTTGTTTCGGATGACACTTAATGTGGTGGACCCTCCACGTAAACGTGCAAAAATAGGCTGTCACATAACACTGCATTTTTACAGTAGTAATCATACAGTATGTGACAACTAAAAACTCCTTCTCTCCTTGTTGAAAAAGATTCCAGGGATAGATTTCGGAAAGGGCGATTACATTTCTGCTGTTGTAGCATAGCTTAGGCCTACTTCAGGTGGCGCATAATGTTAGCGATTGGGTGAAATCAGCCGTCGATCGGCCCTCGATTGCATTTTACGTTACGTGGTGGCTCTGGTATTGGCTCCGAGGTATGTACAGACGCTATGATAGACATTCGTAGCGCCCAATAAACGGCTATGGACAATTGTAAACGATGCTTCTGCTACGAGAAATGCAATAGGTAGGTCCCCAGACTAAATATCACTTGTGATTTTAGTTTGGCATTCGTCAATTGATCCCAGACCCTTGTGCGAAGCTAAAGCGCAGACCAAGGGTCTTTTTTGCCAGTGTTGTTTATCTTCTGCTGTTGAAACGTAGCCTACATACGATGTTTTGAGAGCCCTTTAGTGCCCAACGGAAATTGGGACACCACTTCAACCCATGTGAACACAGAAAAGGGCTAAAGGAGTAGAAATGGGATTCAACCTACGTTGTAAATTTTTTTAATATCATGCAATATTTACTGACAGTTACATCCATCTTTATAGCCGTTCTTTATAGTCAGGTTTTCCAGAAAATATATATCGAGCCCAGCACAACAAAAAGAAAACCAAGTAGTGCTGCAGTACAGAGCTCTAGTTTTCCTGGTGACTAACAGTAACCATGATCGACTGGTTATCAGTCCACCAAGCTATGTTGAAATCCAAACTTGTTCAATCAAGAAATTCAAACAACTTTCCTAGTGAGAGGAATAGCCTCGATGTTGTTATTATAAAATTGTAATTTACCACTAAATTCAGGTATTTAATTTGTGGAAATACAATGTAATTACTTACCACTGAAGCGCCTCTATGTTGTACAATGAATGCTTTTTCATAAGGTCCGAGGTTTGATTTGTCTTTAGTCATAGTACAAGTAATGTTCTGGTGTTTAATGTCCTTTGATTGGAAGCACACCCACCAGTCTCCTTCAAGACTAACTGCAATTAACCAGAAGACCAGAGACACAATCTGGGTTTTGATGAAGCAGAGGATAATATTCAAGTTCTTGGGCAGTTGGATGCCTTTCATCTTTTTAGGTCCCAAAATAAAAAAAGTCATACCTATTATAAAGGGTGGGCACACCAAAAAGGCAATTTCATGATTTGTGACAGCTAGCTCACATGAACACAGAAACTCCAAGCTGAACACATTTTTGAGGAGGTAAAGTAAACCAAACAATGCAAATGCATCTTTGGCTTTTAACATAAGCGACATCAGAGAGTCTGGTACATCATTAACGAGACTAGTAAGCATGATGAAGGAAAGGCTTTTGCAACGGTAGGTGTCCTCAAAATATCTCTCCTGTTATGCAAAGGGATATAAAGATTATTGTCTCTGTCCCCTTGCTTGCAAGTTTCCTGTCAGATGGAAATGAAGTTATTTCATCCAGTGAAAGTAGTCCCTTTTGTCCTTATCTTGTCCAGGCTTTTGTTATTCTCACAGGAAATACCCTCCACAGATTTCAGGACATTGCTTCTTCCAGCACTGTGTGAACTGGAGTGGCTACGGCACCTGTGGACTGGAGTGAATTAATGGCGAAGGAGTCTGCACCCGTACACTGTGGGAGGGATCAGAAGCAGGAAACCACAATTGCACAAGTACAAAAAATATACCGGTATTGTCGGAACTCCTATAGACCAGTGGTTCTCAAACTTTTTCTGTCATTCCCCACTTTGGACGGCAGAGAATTTTCACGCCCCACCTGGCAGGCTCGATTTGCGCACTATATCTCTGTAAGGAATACTTTGCGAGTACAGGATTTTTTTCAATATTGGAATCTTCATGTTACGAATTCAAAGCAAATTTCTCAAACCCCTCATCATAGCAACAAGCAAATAACACCATTGGAAAGCTCAATTTACTGTCATATGCGCATATATGACAAGTAGCTGTGAATTCGGGGGCATAGGTGCGGTGAATAAATCCAGAATAGTGGAAGAATTCCTGACTAGAAAGTACTGCATAGGTATTACTGATGATGATGTGCTTCCAGCAACCTGGGCAGTGACGTTGAGCTGCAGTATATACTTGCTTATTCTACAAGTGTTCTTCCACTATTCTGGATTTATTCAGACAGTATACTAGCGGGTTATACATGTTCTATTTTGGTAGGTACTACTACTTAGTAAGTAGAGATGAAGGCTTATTAGGGCATTATTAAGATTATATTAAGAATAAAGGCCTAACTAGTCATGAACAAGACATTTGTGAATACACGCTTAACAAATGATTAATGTTGCTTAACACATGCCTTACAATGCACTGATACAGGCATTAATTAGGTATGTATTAGTGGCTAATATATGAACCTTAAAATAAAGTGTTACCGAAAAATATGCTCTGAAGAACCCTAGAATAACTCAGCAAAATATGGCAAAACATTTCACACACCATTCATAATGCACTCGGCAGTTTTAACATTTTCAAAGCACAAAATGTTTGGTCCATTTCCGCATTATGCTTGGATTTTAAAAAAGACACAAAGCAAAATACAAAAACCACACGTTGACAAAAATGCAGCAGTGTTCATGCATATGGTCACGTTGCACTGCACCCTAAGCTACATCAAAGGAAACAGCTAGATATCCTGAGAGAGGATATAGAGAGTGGGCCGGAAGCCAAGAAGTAAAGTTGCAGTTGCTATGGCCTATAGACACATCACTGTTAAAAAATAACAGAGATACATTACTTCAATACAATTAGGCAAGGTATTTTTTCAGTAGATATAAACTGATCCAAAAAAATAAGAAACTTGAAAAACACACCAGATCTCAATGCAAAAAGTAAGTTGGATATATACACAGATATGGATAGGGCAAGGTCTTAGGATCAAAAGGACACCACATCTTTTAACTTAAAAGTTTTTATTTTTTAGATAGTCGTTTGAATAGCAGTCTTGAAGACTCATCCCTGGGACGTTAGGTCTCGGGGTGGCATAGTCAGGCTACATGTCAAAGTTCCACTTTGCCACATAGACATGCTTGACAACGTTGTGGCAGGCTCCTACGAGACAGTATGATGTCTTGTGGGGATGTCCTCCCAGATATGTATAAGGGCATCTCTGAGCTCCTGTAAAGTCTGAGGAGCAACCTGACTTTGCTTAATGGCCCGAAACATAATGTCCAAGAGGTGTTCTATCAGGTCACATCAGCAGATTATGAGGACCATGCAATTGTCTCAATTCCTTTATCCTCCAGGTACTGCATAGTCTTGCCACATGAGGATGGGCATTATCATGCATCAGGAGGAACACAAATATTCAAATATTTTTGAAGGTTAACAAATTTGATCGAAAATGTTTTTAATTTAAATCTTCCAGTAGCATATGATTGCTATTAACAAATGAATGAAAAGAATTGAAATGAACCAAGTAAAAATATGCAAGTCATGTCAAAGACCTATGTGCTACTGACTGACTGCAGTGTAGTCTAGCAAACTTAACCTGACAAAAAGGCCATGGGTTGAGCTGTAAACATTTAGGCTTTAACTTTTGCATCCTGTAAGTCATGAGCTTTCTTTTTTCACAGGCTTATCTGCAGCTCCCACTCTTGCTTTCATCCTTTTCCTCTATTTTTACCTATTTTCACCTACACTAGCAATTTGCTAAATCATGGCTTTTATTTTCTGTGAATATTTCCCCAAAATAGAGCAATCTTTGTCAATAACACGGAATACATAATTAGACGCACTTTACATATATTATAATTATATCATCCCATCGATCTAGTGGTAAGTAGCCAAAAACGCTGTTTTAAACCACAAAAGGCTATGTTTACCACTGTGTGGCATCCCCCTCTTCTTTTTAAAGCAGTCACATAACTGAGGAAACTGAGGAGACAAGTTGCTCAAGTTTAGGAATAGGAATGTTGTCCCACTCTTGTCTAATACAGGCTTCTATTTGTTCAACTGTCTTAGGTCTTCTTTGTCATATCTTCCTCTTTATGATGTGCCAAATGTGTCCTACAGTATGGGTGAAAGATCTGGACTGCAGGCTGGCCATTTCAGTACCTAGATCCTACTCAGCCATGATGTAATTATGTTATACCGACAATATTTTCTGGCAGTATTCCTGAGCCCATTTAGTGATTTCCATGACAGTAGCATTACTGTATGTGATGTGATCCTTAGGACTCGAAGATCATAGGCATCCAGTATAGTTTTCTGGCCTTGACAGAAATTGTTCCAGATTCTCTGAATCTTTCGATGACATTATGCACTGTAATCATTCAAAATAGACTACATTTATGGTTTGCTTTTTTTGTTTCAAGTAAAAATGGTAACAAACCCAATTGCTTTTGAGAGTTGAAACAAGGCATAATGTTACAGTAATAGACACTTGTTTTGTCTTTGGAAGGAAAATTGACAAGGCTGGAGGTATAGCTATCAGTTCTCATGCACATCCACTTGAGAAAGCAAAATAGAGATGACAACATCATTAGGTTATTTTAAATTTCCATGCCAAAATGAAAATAGAAATATATATTTAAATACGTTTTGCGGTAAAGACAATTGTTTACAAAGAAATGTATTGTTGATTTCTTCCCTTAGTAGAGCAGATTAATGCCATTTTTTGGGCGAATCGTTGGCATGGTGGGCTGACCATGTAAGGTTCACTGCATCACCTACTTCTTCCACAACTCTTACTTTCTCAAGCCACATACTCAAGGGCAAGCTGTGACCTGAAGACAGTGGTGACAGGATTTGGTACTATTTGGTGGATCAGAATTCTTTGTCTAGAAGAAAGTAGGATGAATGTTGGTGGAAAAGTCTGGAAGTTCTGTCACAGGCTTTACTTTTTCTGCCACAAACCTAAGCTGCCAACGCTTCTCACCATTGGTTTCTTTTGTCGGATGCTGAAACACAGACGCATCAGCCAGGTGCCATGGAATGATGTTGTAGCAGTTGTTGCAGAAGGGTTGTGGTCAATGACGGCAGTGGTGAATAGCCATTTCTGTAGCACTGGTGGACAGACCACACCCTCCTAAACAGACTTGTGTACTGTGGCATCTCCAAGTTAAGCCGATATCTCTAGCACCCAGTCATATGAGATACTCATACATGTTCATGAAACATTTTCACCAGGCTTCTCTTTGTGGTTTTGGCAAAAACAGACATACCAATGTACTGTATACTGGAAATGGTGTATATGGGGTCAAGCAACTAAGTGTCAGCCAGAAGGAGAGAGTCCTGCTGACTGGTTGGTTTCAGATGCAGTTGCAAATGTGAATAGATAATATGTGATTCTCGGTGTTGGGCAAGTTACTGCAAAACTGTAATGCATTATTGATTACTTGTTACTGACATTTTAAAATAGTCCCTACTGTTGCATTACATTTAAGTTACTCTTCGGGCCCTTCGGTAGCCTATGACCTTCTTCATTAGATCGTTATCAATGTTGAGAATGACAAGCGGAGACTGTGAATTTCAACATTAAGTCCGGCACAGCAAACGTTTTACCTTTGCTGACCTCAGTGATTTTTTGCCGAATTTGTATAAAGGAAAAACAAACACCACTTCATTCCAAGTTAAAAATGCATTGTAACTTGAGTTACTGACAATTGTACTTAGGAAAATATTACCATTTTTTTTTCTGTAATGCCTTACATTACCAAGTTACCACAAAAAGCAATGCATTACAGTAATTAGTTACTTTTGTAACTTGTTACTCCCAACACTGACTCTGGACCATGATTTATTGTATACCGTATGTACCAACTTTAAAAGCTGCATTAGCAATGGTGGCCATCTTGAAAAATGGCTGCCATATGAATTTTTAGTGGGGCCAGGGCCTCTTTTCCAAAACAGTGGCCCTCAGACAGTATTTCAGCCAAATTTCATGCTTTTATACAAAGTAAATGACTTTTACACTAACCATTAGCAATGGTGGCCATCTTGAAAAATGGCTGCCATATTGAATTTTTGCTTGGCCAGGGCCTTTTTCCAAAACAGTGGCCCGGCCTCAGACAGCATTTCAGACAAATTTCATGTTCTTATAAAAAGGAAAATGGTTTTTATTCCAACCATAAGTAAAAATGGCTACCATATTGAATTCTTGGGTGGCCTGGGCCTTTTTTCCTAAACAGTGGCCTTCAGACAGTATGTCAGGCAAATTTCATAGTTTTATACCAAAGTAAATGGTTTCTACACTAGCCATTTAGTAGCAGGGGCGGACTGGGACAAGAAATCGGCCCTGGCATTTTGACAAGACCGGGCCACCATGTTATCGGTCTTTTCGATATGTTGTCGGTCTGAATGTGAAGGCTATACCAAACATCTTTTGTTCCTATGTCTCGTGCATGACGACCATAGCAGAAGTCCACACAG